>SCLH01063107.1:7422-38727 GCA_004367855.1 Oikopleura vanhoeffeni
TAACGGACAGCCTGACGATACTGAATCGGCTATCTTGGAATATAGACCTCCGTCGGTTACCTCCTTAATGCTTACGTTTTTAATTTGCAGATAGAGCTCCCGGGTATAGCCCTTTCGCTACGCGCTAGCCTTGTATGTCCCTTGCATTCCGCGGAATGAAAAACTAATTTTTAATTAAATTCTTAAATTAATTAGATTATCAGCAAGCTAAAATTAACTTTATAAAATCCGATCTATAAATTGGGTCTCCTTCTGCAAAATCCTCTGGGTTTCCCTCAGTTCCAAATAGTTTGTCAATAAAAGTAACAGTCATTGTATCTGTTGTGCAATTAACTCTGAAACAATCTGATCCGATTTTCAGTTCGCATAGTTTTGAATCAGGATTTATTTCCCAACATTTTTCTGACGGACAAGCTGATTCTAATAGTTTTGAATAACAAAATGATGCGAAAAAAATTACTGATTTCATGATTTTCTCTTATATTTTTCTCTCGGATTATACAAATTTTTTTCTGCCTTAGTATGCTAGAAGAAAAATGCTGTTTGAGTTAATGACATTTCATTTGAATTATTATTATTTATACAAAAAAGCAATGTTTTTTTTTTATTTCTCAAGCTATGTTTCTAAACAATGTTATTTAGATTTAATTTGCGAATGACGGAATTGACTTCTAAGATTTGTTGAAAGTGAAAACATTCACCATTATTCACATGACCAGGAATTTAGGTCACAAGAATACTACGGTTTTCAACTCGGGTAGGACCGCAGTCTAAGATCGTCCAGTCGCCCTTACGGTTCTGTGAAACCGTATCTCATGAATCTAACTAATAAAAATACTAGTACTGTACTTTGCAAAAATACTTTTTTATAAACAATGAACAAGATTTAGTTATCAGCAGGCAATTACACTTACCGAGATTATTTGAATCAGTTCCATCTTCATATTTTCAAGGTTTTTCACCATATTCTTTTTCTCGTTTATACGATCACGTGAATTTTTTACTTTACCGTATAAGGAAAGAAGCCTTAGTTTTTGTTGTAAATTCACTCACTTGATGTTTCGGTTTATATACATATCTTCAGTGATCCCCCTTTAAGGCTGAACAAAATAAATGTCACTTGAAGCGGCGCTTCAAGTTCCCAATTTTTGGTCATCAGTAACTTTAACTTTTGTTTTTGATTTTAACTTTTTTGTGAACGTCTAGTTAGGAGCATCATATTTAATCAAAGTTCAAAATGTGGTCACTTAACACCGAAATCCAAATAATGGTAAAATATCAAAAAGAATTCTACTAGAAGTTAAGGGGTACGACTCTGATTTGACATTTTCTAGGTCGGAATATACTGAAACTAACAATTCATGAGAAAAACCGAAAATGACTTATTTGTAGATCTATTCCTTAAATCTGCGAAAAAATATACATCACAATTATTTTTGACATTGAGCACGTGCGCTTTAAAGTGGACCAATTATAAATTTCCCCTTCAAAATGAGCTTAAAAAATATGTCAGGGGAATGGGTCAAGGCACGCGAAAAATTTGGTCACTTAGGGACATCCGTCCCTAAATTGACACATTGTCGAAAAAATTCGAAACACGGCTCAAGATATTAATCAGATTAGCCAGTTTGTAGACCAAGCCTCAAACTTGCAAAAAAAATTTGCAAACATTTTTGTATGACCACACGTCCTTTCACACATAGGCGCACAAGAGCACCTAAGCAAAACCGAAATTCCTTTCTCTGCAGGTTTATTTGAACATAAACCTTAATTTAAATAACCTGTATAATAAGTATAAAAACTTTGTAGAAGCGCTTTGTGATAAGTGCTATAATTTATTTTAGAAACGTAAAAAACGCGAACAAAATACCGGTTTTGGACTTTTTTCATCGAAAGTCCTACTCCCTCCAAGTTAAGATTCAAAATTAACTTCCCAAAGAATTTATTATTTACAAAAGTAGCTCAAGACCAACAGAACTTATGTAAGATCGTTTATGTCAAGAACTTGTGACCCAACAAAAAATATGGAAATTTTTTCAAGTCAACGTGAAAAAATTTCCGAAAAAAAGTGCTTCGATTGTTATCGAAAGTAACTAAAAAAAAGCTGGGGAAGCACATGAAGAGAAAGTTGGCTTACGTCAACCCGATATTTGAAGTTTTAGGTGTCAAATTGACACAACGTTATTTGTTGAAACATAATTTGAGAAAAATACTTAGAAAAATTGAAAAACGCAAAAATGTTTCGAAATTTGTTTTTGTCTTTCATTCGGTTGTTTTATCGTTCAATAACATAAACAATTGATCTTGGTGCATTTTTATGACAATAATTAACTGCAGAAAAGCAACCGGATCCCTTAAAGCAACTCCACATATCTTTTGGCAAAAATGAAGTACTGTATTAAGTAACTGTACTACAAACAACTAGCATATATATGAAAAAATCTGTCTTACAAACATTTTCGAAAATGTTAAAATTACAGAAAGCGCTAAATAGTAAATAAATGTGCGAGATAATAATGTGTGAAACAAGTGGACTTTCAGGGTCAGGGAAAAACATTTTGATTGATTGTGAGATAAAAAGTGAAATTGATGTGAAAAGCACTAACAGATATTTTAGTTGGGTATTTATCCGAAATATTAACTCGTACCTTTTGAATTGAAGTGCTGTAAGCCCAGATTGATTTCTGCATCTAGCGCCATTCTGCCCATAAATCGAGCCATAAAACAACGTTCATTATTAACATATTTTATTATCTTTAAATTACAATTGCGCCCAATGTGCTATATCGATAAATAAACAAAAAAAAATTTTTGAACGAATAACAAACCATTTCAATGGACTAACAAAAAAAATCGCGAAAATGACTCAGTTTACAAACATAAGTGCACTAATAATATAAATATACACATGTAGTTTATATTTAAACACGTTCATAGTGCAATTCAAATGATTTTCTATCGCTCTGTTTTTTCCATTTAGAAGTCAAACCGACCAACCTGCTCAACCCACAATGACCGCAGAATCAAGGTTAGCGTTCTGAAGCATGGGCGAAATTCCAGAGTCAATACGTAGAGACTTGAAAGTACCTCAAAATATCATCAGAAGGGTTATTCTGACCCTTCTAATCTTTTGAAGGGTACTTACAATTTCTACAATGAACTTTGAAATTGACGGAATGGTTGATATACGTACACGATAAAGGTAATTTGAAAAAGTACTGCAAAATTAACGTAGAATAAATCTATTCGTCAAACTTCCAAGCGTTTTTAAAAGACTTTTTTCGCATTAACACCAAGTCCGATAAATAATGGAAAAAATAAGTTTGGAATATGTCATAATTAATCCTTATTTCTGAAAAAATAAGATTTCATGTACGTTTTGGAAAATGCCGTTATGTTCAAAATTCTTAAAATATTGGTTTCTTTGCCCTCAAAATTCGCGTAAGTTAGTACCATTTGTGTACTTGAACCAAAAACGCTTATTTTAATTTGAAGGTCACGTGATTGCGTTTTGGACTTTGGTATAATGGAAAAAAACGGCTTAAAACTTTAAAGTTGCTCTCATGCTTTTGAAAAAGTTAACTTTAAGCCTCTCACATTCAAGAAACGAGAACTATCGCCCTCACACCCAAAAGCCTATCTACAAGCAATACTTGAGCGCTTATCAACGGGAAAAAATAAAGAGAAGTCAATAAATTATTTTCACAGATTGGAGATCAATGATAGAAATTAAAGTAATACACATAACATTTCAAATTTCGAAATTCTGCTGAACTCGATAACTCCAGACGATAAATTATTCTTCGTATAGAGACTGCAGAAAAAATAAACTCTATAATCAAAGAATCCTGAAAAATACTTTTCTAGAAATTTGGCCCTTCCTCAGAATACGATTTTAATATCGTTCACACAATTAATTTTTTTAAGAAAATTTTGGCAAAATCCAAAAAAAGTAGGAAAAATACTCTTTCTAACGGCAATCGTTATGAAATTTCAAAACAATATCTTTGGACAATAAAATGCAAACTTTATGACGCACTTGGATGTAGGTCTGTGACGGATGTCTATTCTAATGACGGGCACCTGATCATTTGGGGCTTGGTGTACAATAAAAAAAAAGCTTGAATTTTTTCTCTGATCACGGTCTGATCGGTTTAATTTAGTGACTTCAAAAAATTTGTTGCAAAAAACGAGTCCAGTAACATACCACGTAAAAATTTTCTAAAAAAGAAAACGAAAGCAAACTCATTTTGTTTTTTAATTTTATTGATAACTTATAATTGATCTTGTCAATAATGATTAAGGATCGTAAAAATGCGCTAAATGGTGAATGCAGCTAAAATAGAATAAATCAAAAGTCACGGAGTTAAAACACAGGAGTGACTAGTTAAGCCAACATCCAAGTGCTTAACTTGCCATACACATGAATCTATCTTATAATAAAGAGTTTTTTGCCTCTTTCCTTTTATACTTACGCTTTCCAATGCGTTATTAAAAGTAAAATAAACGTGTCTGGAATCCTGGCAAAGTCAACACACAAGGTTTTATTAAATGGAAGATGTGGCAGACAACCGATCGTGCCACCCAGGATTTGAATGAGGATCAGATTTCTGATCGCCGTTAAAAGAAAAAAGTTGCTGGGTTTACTTCCCTTTTTATTACTTAAACCTACGCCGCATGAAAGGCAGAACGGAATAAAATGACCATAATTAACAAGCCTGGTTCAACGTGTTATCAAAAATTCCACCTCAAATATTTTATCATGCGCTATTATCAATTATTAAAACAATGAAGTTTAAGCGTCACGTGTGAACAATATGATCGATACATAACAATAATTGAAATTAAATGAAGAGAAGTCTTAGAATGACTAAGTTCATAATGAACCAATAAGATATTGACCAATGAGATACTTCAAGTGGAAACAAATATTGCTTCTCCACATGTGTCAAGTTTGAGCCACAAACTCTTTATTTAATTCAATATTAATTAGGGAGCCGAAGCCGAAAAATATAGTGATATTGTATGTGGTGCGAGACATTAAGGAACTTTGGCCTCCGACATTTGACAGATACGGATGGCTCTTGAATGAAAAACCAGACTTTACTGGTTATATATCCTAATAGACCTTTGTTATCGTGTGGTCGAAGCGTGGCCAGGCGATTGGGGGGTCGCTCGAGGTTGGGACGGCCACAATGGAAAAGACTGCGAAGCCTATTCTAATCCATCCGCCACAAACTAGACGATACTAGACTTCACACTCCGAGGAAATAATGAAACTTAGTTGATTGAGTTAAATTAATAATAAATGACTGCAGAAACTAGAAATTATGTAAAATAAGATACGTAATAATCTCGAAAAATATTAACTATTTTATACGTTATCACGATTTCATTGTTAGATGAAAAGCGAGAAATCCACGAAATCTAGGGTCTCTAATTAAGGTTTACGATTAACTATCTAACAACCTCAGCTGCCAAATGCCGTCTATTGTCACGTTTTAATTATCGCGCTTATTAGACATATGTTTCCATCTGTTATTGGGACATCAAGAAAATTAACGATCACGTGTAATTTAATTATTAAAGATAACTTAAAATTAATAAGACTAAACAGATTCAAATACCGTAAAAAGAAAAAACTTTAATAAATGATAGTCTGATATGAGAAAATAAAGTGTTGTGAAATTCAAAAACATAAGATTAATTTTTGGAATAACCGGTAATAGCTATTTCGCACCAAATGATGAAATCCTTGAAATATAAATTAAAAACTAAATGTGACAAGGAATCGGAGGCAACAGGGAAGAAGCAGTGTAAAGAAGCGAGCCCGATATGCCGCGTTCGGTTAAATTTTTCATTGTGTTCTTCGAAAACGGAGATTCTCCTGTGTAAATAATGTACGGGTATATCATACACTGCCCGAAAGGGATTAGGCAGCTTTTTATAACAATTTTTTTTAACTTTACAGAGCAAAAAAATCAATAGAAACTGCAAAAGATATCAAAGAAAAATAATATGATTTTCTAAATTTTTACAAATTTGAACCCAAATTTCAAATTGCACTCAAGAATTCAACTAATTACGGCTTCTTGTTATATCTAACGTGACACTATGATATTTTTATTTTATAATGTTTCATAACTGAACATCTCAATTTAATATCTTGCGCGCTGTTATAATCAGTAGACCACATAAGTTAATGCTTTTAACCACGATGTCTTCGTTTTCCAAGATGCCGTTCAAGTATATTTTTATCTGTTTCACCCTGAAAAACGGAGAATTATCTCCTGTGTAATAATTACGGTATTCATTATAAACGCCCGAAAGATTACAGCTTTTTATAACAAATATTTTTTTAACTTTACAGAGCAAAAAATAATAGGAATCAATATCAAAAAAATTTGAATTCCTAATTTTTTACAAATGTTGAAAAATTTCAATTGCACTCAGAATTCAATTAATTACGGCTTTCTGTTATACCTACGTACATATAGATATTTTTATTTATAATGTCATAACTGAATCGCAAGTTTTTAATCTTGCGCGCTGTTAAATCAGTAGACACATAAAGGCCTATTTTTAACCACGATGGCTTGGTTTTAACGAGATCTGTGTCGAAAGTTTATTTTTCTGAATAAAAAGAATTAAATAAACAATAGACCTAATTGACTCAGACAATATTGATATCCCCTAAAAAATGTTGTAAAATGAAAAAATGTGAATCGATGGAAAATTGCATATCATGTACTCAAGTATATAATTGACATGAAAACTTCTTTTTTTTTTTCAAAAGTCCTAACAGTTCGCCGGTGATAAATGTCAGGAGGTTCAATTCCCTTTTAGCTAATTTAATCGAACTGTCTGTCCTTTTGAAAAAATCGGTTTCTATGTGTATTGGATGAGCGAAGTGTGGAATCCCCCAAAAAATCGATGATTTATTATGAAACAGAATTTTGTTTGAAGTTGAAAAATCTGTTTGTATATATAAAACCAACGATGTTATATGTGGTGAATTTATCCGCAGCCTTTATTATAGGTTGTGGTTCTTATAATACTTTAGTATTTATTATATGAGTGGAGCGTTGGGGATGGTGGTGGTTGCGCGAAATTCGCCCTGAATTTCGGGCTTTTTATTTTCGCCAAATTTTGCCGTTTTGCTGTTTTGTATTTTCGGGTTTTAATTTGGCGAAAATTAATCGTCTGACAAGTTGTTTTTAAAACACACTTTCGTTAGCCTTATCTAGAAAGTTTTGTCACCCCGGGGTATTTCAAGTGTGTTATTGAAATTATTAAGTTTTAATTATTAAACACTTTTACTACCCCGGAATGAAAATCTGTATATTTGTATTATAAAAACCACGATGTTATATGTGGTGAATTTATCCTGGCTTCATAATACAAGTGGGCTTATACCCTTTAAAAAGGGGTAGATTACTGCTATTTAAGCGGTAATTAGTGAGTTAGTGGGTGCCATTTTTTATCCCCATTTTTATGTGGTAGAAGCAAACGTTATTATTGAGTTCGTGGGTGCCTTTTCCCTTATTTTTCCCCGGGGTTTATTTTTAGCATTTCTGCTCTCTTCTCTCATTGGTCCTTACATTTAACCTCGTGGTCAAACATCTCAATTATAATTTTTTCGTGGTGACACTTTTTCAAAATTTAATCAGAGCTATTATTTTATCGGTTATATACACGATAAGATTTAAAAAACTTTTTTGTGCAATTTATTGAAGGAAAAACTGTCAAGAATTTATAATTCGTCTGAATGCCGCGCGTAGAAGAGATAACTGATGTTCCTAGGTTAGTTTACATATATGTTTTATAGGTTTTTAAATAGGCGTAAACTATATTTTTAAATCGTGTGAAATAATTATTATTATATTTTTAGCGCACTGAGTTTTGCTCTGTCGTTCTCCCCGGTGATTGATTTTCCGGCTACATCTGGTGTGCCTTCTCCTACGAACATCAATTATCACTGTGGCATTCGAATGAGCCCGGGTCTGATTTTCGAAGTTGGCGCATATGAGAATTACCCCGATGATGCTAGCTATCGGGAGCGCGTATCACAATTGGCTCTACCGCCTCGTCAGTTCCGATATTTACTGTTTGAATTAAACTGGCAGATTTTTATACTTGATAATATGGAGCATTTATTACACCGGGGTGATGATTACTTTAATATATTGCCGGCATTTTTTAAAGAAGCCTTTACTAGTTTTAACGTGCCTTCTCATGCATACCGCCTTCGTGGCATTCGTGAAACTCTCGCTGACTATCCCTCAGTTCGAGCGGGTATTCGACTGAAAGTGAATATTTCACATTTTCATCACTCGTACCGGTTAAATTTTTCTACCTGGTGTACCCCTATCAACATGGTGAGACTTTGCTTAGCTAGTACGTGGGAGTTACCTTTTAACTCTGAAAATTTGGGTTTTGCCCAGCCCCGTATTTTTGATCATATTTATGATATGGATTGAATATGTATTACCCCGGTGTGTTTATTGGTATAATCTTGAATTCTAGTAAAACATTTTCGATGCAGCGTTTACAGAGTGTGTTTAAACGGACAGTTGACTCAAACTGTTCGTTTAAGTGCACTCTACTGTATATATATCGAGAAAAAAGTTTTTGGTCCAATTTTTCGTAGTTGATTTCGGTGCAGCGTTTACAGAGTGTGTTTAAACGGACAGTTGACTCAAACTGTTCATTTAAGTGCACTCTACTGTATATATATCGAAACTTTTTCGTCGCATTTATTTTGAAACATTTTTTGTAGCATTTATTTTGAAACATTTTTTGTACCCTGAAGTTTTTCATTTATTTTTCTTTGTTTTAAGGGTTTTTTGATTATATTTTAACCCCGGTGATGATTATTAAACCCTGAATACTATTTTCCCAGTCCTCTTGTCCTTTGCTATTATTTGCCCTGCCTTTCTGCAATAAAATTGTAGCATTTATTTGGTAATGTTTTGTTTCCAAAATTAGTTATTTATTTTTTCCAAATTTTTTGGTTTCAACATATAGTTAAATTTGCGTAGGTTGTAATTTTTATAACGTAAGATGGCTCAGTCAAGCCGTATTTTTCGTATTCATCATATTTTTCCCAGCTTTTGTTGTTAGTCTTTATGTAGATTCCGTTTTCATTTTTTATTGTAACTGCTGATTTTTTCTCATTTGAAAATAGGATTATAAAAATGAAATTTTGTTCATTGATCAGATTCTTTTCGTATTTTAAAAGCTTTCTTTTTAACTCCCCGGTGTTTTTATTTGGTTCTGAGAAAATTTTGTTTATTTCTAAATATTCATAATAATATTTTTGCCATATTTTCGTTAATTTTTGTAGAATTCTCTGCATTTTGAATTTTTGCATAGCACCGTTTTTCCCCGGAGTCACGTTTTGCCAGTAGAATAGGTCCGTAAAATCCACATGATTGCCGTGATTTAAATTTGAGAATTTGCAAATTTGTCTGGCCCAATTTTTGGTTTCAGTGGTTAGATTTTCGTATTCGGTTTTTTCTTTGTTATGCTCTTTTAGGTATAACCTAAAACCTCTGTGGTTATTCATAGCCATAATTGCATTTTCCGTTTCTTTAAAGCCCCAAAATGCATTTTTTATCGAGTAGTATTCGAAGTTTTTCTCTGATTTTTTGAGCAGTCCGTACGGGTATGTCATAGAGTTGTAGTGAGCCCCGGTGGTTGCCAGTAATTTCTGATTTATGTCGGTTTTGTTTTGCGCCGTAAACATCGTGCTTGCAATTTCGAGTAACAATCCCCCGAATAAGAAATTAGTCTGACTTTGTCCTATTTCACAGTTCATTCTGAAACTAAATTAATGTTTTCAAAAGTTTTGGTTTTAAAGTTTTAACGTGTTGATCCCCCGGGGTGTTTATTTAACGCAGAGGTTATTTGTAGGTGATACTTTAAGAGTTCAAAATAGCTTTGCCTATGTTAATAAATTTTGTGACATGGATTATCATCCATTTTAGGTCACGTTGACATTTCATGAATTCATTCATTTTTGCTGTTTCGTCTGAAAATTCAATTTTTCTAGCCCCGTGGAATTCTGATACTAATTTATTTTGTAGGGTCCAGTTTCCCCTTTCAGTGTATATCATGATATTTTTAAACATCCAGTCTGATGTATAGGTGTTTGACAGCTCCTCCTCTAGATCGAGCATTTTTGTAAATATTTCCCCGTATGTCATCCTTTTGTTATTTGCTGTGACCCAAAAGTGCCCGTATCGGTTGCCCTGGGTTATGTTGTAGATTTCGGTTGATATTTCAATTAATTTTTTGCATCTTTCTACCCAGGCTGGAATGTAGCATAATATATCACTTTTTGTTTGGTCGTCCACTATGATAAGGGTTTTTTGTAGCCCGTGGTTCATTATAAGCTCGCTTAATTTCATTCTGAAAGGATTTTTTATTTTTATGGTGAAATGTATTTATTTATTGAAGTTTTTATGCTCATAAATTTACAGCGTTATTTTTAACATTTTTTCCTCATTGTTTAATTTGAAATTACCCATTGAGGCCCCGGTGTTAATTCTTATTATGAATTCTCTACTTAGAAGATCTGGTTTTATGAGTGATAATGTTCTTTCTTGATTTTGATCGCTTTGTTGAATTAATTCGAAAATATCTGTTATTATTTTTTCCGCGCTCCAGCGCGTAAACATGTTGAGCAAACCCCTAATTTTTGTTTTCGTTTCCCCCGGTGTTGTTTTTTGGTGTAGAAAACGTAGTTTGCTTCTTAATAACTCTGGATCGACTTGTATTTCATATTTGACTATAAAATGTATAAGGTCGTCTAGAATTTGTTCATTTAGAAAGTTCATTCTAAAATAAATTTGTTTTTTAATGGTATGATTTTATAGATATTATTGTTATATATTTTTGTTTTGAAATGTTTTTGGTCTGTTGTAATTGTTTTTAGACAGGTTGAAAGCTGCCCCTATTTTACTAGTTTCTAGCATAGTCCCCCTGTAATGTAGAGGCATCTGACTTCCCGGTGACCAATGCATAAATAATTTTTTGGAGTCGTCATCGATATTATATTCGAAGAGTGCAGCTAGAATACTATATCTCCCTGAGTGACCCGTAATTGTGCCTAGTCCTAATTTTGTTGATCTTCGGGATATGTATCCTACTAATTTTTGGGTTGAAATTTTTTGGCCCGCGTTAAAAATCTTTCCTACACCGGTGTTTTTCGTAAAATTTTTCCAAAATTTTAATAACATATCTAATTTTATTATGTTATTTCCGACTATTTTAAAAGTAAGTTGCTCTGATCTTTTAGCAAGCTGGTTACTTTTTGAAACTCTAAGTGGGAGGATTATGTAATCTCCTGATTCGGTTTTTTCCTCAAAAATGTCCTCCCAGAATAACCGTGTGGTATCTATCATTCTGGCTCCCGTTGTTATTGTAATTGCAAAACAAATTGCTGAACATTTAGCCCACCAATTAGATTTTATTGTTAATAAATTATTAATTACTAATAAGGCGTTCTCCGGGGATATAGTATTTGCTCTTTTAGCTCTATATAATTTTTCGCTAAACAGGCTCATAGCATATCTTTTAGCAGTTAATTTCACAAGTGATTTTTGAGATAACAGGATTTTTTCTTGTATTCTGTCTATTGCCAGTATAACCGTCCAGATTACGTCATCTATCACGTAGGGTTTTATCTCCTTTTTCCTATTTTTACACCTAATCCATTTTTCTATAAATGTTTTGATTAGTATGTCTGATATCAGTCCCCCTTCCCATTTTTGTGACTCAAGGTATTTTCTTAAGGTTGCGATTGCGACATTTTCTGAAGCTCTTGTCATTCTAAATCTAATTTTTTATATTTTATATCATGATAATTTAGTGGGAAGCAGTTTTTTAAAAAACCCCGGTGTTGATGATTTAATTTTTAAGGACTGCAGAAAGTTCTTTTTCGTCAAGTGTAATTTCCTGCAGCATTTTTAAATGTTTATATTCGCTTTTCTTCGTTTTTTGTAAAATGGTTAGTTTTTTCCGAAGTTCTCCCCGTGAGATTTTCTTGATACAATCCATGGTATTCGTGAATTCAGTAATGTCATTTTGTTTAAAGGCGTTTATAGCCTTTATTCGTAATTCTAGGAATTGTATCCAACATCTTGGATTTATTATTTCCGATGGTATTTGTTTTAAAACGCACATTCTAAATTTGATATATTTTTATAGTTGACAGGTTATATGAATTTATTTTGGTATTTTTGAGCAGCATAAATAGGTGTATTCTCATTTGCCCCGGAGTAAGTTTTTTCAATACAAGTTAATTTTACATTTTATTTTCTTGTTTGAAATCTTTGCCTCTGTAGTTGTTTCCATTTCCCCTGTTATTTTGATAACCTCCTCTTGGTTTGGAAAAACCCCCTCGATTCCCCCTTTTTTGGTTAAAATTGCCCCGGTGATTGTTTCTGTCATGGTTTTTATCAGCGTTTCCCCATCTATTTTCTCGACCATGGTTGTCACGAGAGAAAGTGTCTCTCGAGCCCCGTTGATAGTCATTTCTTTTGAAATCTTTGTTATAAGGTCTTTTAAATTCCCGGGGTCGGAAAGATGACGAGGAGCTTTTTCGGAGGGAGTCGATTTCTCTTTTGTGCTTGAGCATTTTAATCTCATTTTTGATCTTTAAGGTCCCCGGTGATTTTCCGTCGATTGCGACTCTTTTGGATCTGTCCGACTGATCAGCTGGCAGTCCCATTTCGTATTTACCTTCTGTTGTGCTGTTGACCACAAATCTAGCTTGTTCGTAGTAGCTTTGATTTTCCCCGGTGAGAAGTGGTTTTAAGTTGTCTGCAAGTACCTGTCTTGTCATTCCAACCCTTGTATTTTCAAGGTCGTCTATTGCCTTTATCAATAACCTGGAGAATCTTGGGTCTTTTGTCGACTCCTTATATTCTTTCAACAAGTCATAGGTTCTCTTGTAGTCCAGTTCTAGGAGTTTTTCTGGCTTTCCTACTGAAAGTATAAGGTCTCTCCCTATCTCACTTTCGAGCCTTCTAAAAGGTTGAACTGCCCCCGTTGGTGCCCTACGGTAATTTTCGTACCATCTGTCATCGTCCCCCTTAAAAACACCACCGCCGTTGGATTTTTTCATTTCGGCTATTTCTTTTTTGTGCTCTTTTTGGTCACTCCAACAAACATTTTTTGCTTTTGTGGCCTTGGCACGTTTAATTTTTAGGTCCGAGATCAATTGTTGCAAGGACTTTTTGGTCCAGTCTTTTAGGAGGTCCCGTTGGTGGTCTTCTAACATCCCAGGGTTATTTGCCTTCAAATCTAGAGCTTTTTCGAACTGATCAAGTCCATCTTCAGCGTCTGTAATTTCGACTCTAGTTTGTTCTTCGAGTTTAACTTCTTGCTCGTAGTCGAAAAGGCATTGTTTAAGATCTTGCATTTTAGACATTATGCCAAAAGAGGCATCCCCGGTGAGCATTTCCTCTTTTTGACGTTCTCTTGCTTGAGCCTCCGTTATTGCGATTGTATAACATTTTGACTTCTTTTTGCCCCTCATGTCACTTTTGAAGTCATAGTTATCGTTAGTATCCATATTTTCAGTCATAATTACCGTTTCAAATTCTAAATCAAAAGGATATTACATATTGTTTTTTAGACGTGTATGTTTGTAAATAATACTAAAATGCAGTGAATTAATTAGTTTATATTATTTTTCAATTTTTTATGATTATGGTAATATTTTTGAAAAAATGTCGTAAAAAATTTTTTCGTGTTAAAAATGTCGTAATTTTAGAGTGTTAAAAATGTCGTAATTTTATAGTGTTAAAAATGTCGTAAATTTTATAGTGTTAAAAATGTCGTAATTACATGTGTTAAAAATGTCGTAAATTTTATAGTGTTAAAAATGTCGTAATTTTTTCTAATGAACAATTTTGATAATAAATTAATAATTCATTTTTAGCTTGAATTGAGCTTATTCAAACGTCATTAAAAAGTATCATTGTTGTGATATTTTTTAATGGATTTTGTTTGTAGTAGCCTTCTGAGTGCTCATTTTTTGTTGAAGGTATTAAGGTGCTTTCACCGGTGATTTTTAATAATTTTTTCATCTTAACTGTACTGGGCATGAATGCTGTGAATAAAGGCATTTCATTAGTTATATGGAAAATAAGGCAGAATTTTGTTTTTTGATAACTATCTATAAGTTTTTTCGCGAAGAAGTCTATACAAGTGAAGGGCGGAAATAAGTATAGAATATCATTTTTCCCCGGTGTATATGTCATGAAATCCGTTGATATTGCTGTTGTTTCTGGGTACCGTGAAATATATCTATCGCATTTATTATTATGAAAAGTAGCAGCCCCGTCGAGGTTAAAATTCCATTTTGTGTAATTTTTTATTTTTTCGAATGCGACTTTTGATAAAATCTCTTCCCGGGTATCTACTGTACGGC
Source organism: Oikopleura vanhoeffeni (assembly GCA_004367855.1). Classification (NCBI taxonomy): domain Eukaryota; kingdom Metazoa; phylum Chordata; class Appendicularia; order Copelata; family Oikopleuridae; genus Oikopleura; species Oikopleura vanhoeffeni. The sequence continues at coordinate 21,866 of SCLH01063107.1, forward strand.
TAGGTTTGTCTGCTTTTTGGTCCGCGCTTTTGCACCAAATAATTTTTATGTTGCAATTTATTTTAACACAAAATAAATGTATTCTTCTAATTTCGTCATTTAGATCTGGGTTTTTTGCTCCTTTTTCAAAACTTATACATACGCTGGCGTTGTCACATACGTATGTAACTCGTTTGTTTCTTAATTCAGTTGCCTTCATTTCTAAATGTGTTCTGATGGCTATAGCTTCTTTTACTGCTATATTTTTCCCCGCTTCGTCTTTTGTCCAGTAGAAAGTTCTTGTTATTTCCCCGGTGTCATCGGCCCAACCCCCAGCGTACCCGCTTGCGTCGGTATAAATTTTTAAGTCAAAAATTTTATTGTCTGATGAAAACCAGGGTCTGACTAGGTTTATGTCCTGTAATTCTATCCATACATCCAATTCTCCCTGTAATCTCGGGTTGTTTTGGATTGTTTCAACCCCGTTTTTGTCAGCTAATTTCATTTCCTCCGTGATCCTTCTTATGTACAATTGCATGTTTTTTATAACTAACAAAAAACTGCAAAGTATACCCCGGAGACGCTCTATTTCTTTATAGCCTATTATTTTTGAATATCGAAAATTTTTTAGTTTTATTTGAACTGATTCCCATTTCTCTGTTGGAATTTCTACTGTTTCTTTGACGCTGTCAATTATGAAACCAAGGAATTCTATTCTTGTTGTGCATATTGGGGTTGATTTGTGTATTGATATATAACCCCCTAGAGCTACCATTAGTAAATTAGCTAAAAAAGCATTTTTAGGTGCCGTTCGTCCGGTCTCTATAAGTTTTAGTTCCGATTCCCCTATTTTTCCCTCAATTATCAGCCTATCATCAAGATATAGCAGTGCAGCTACCCCGTGGCATCTTAAATAATTTACAGCTACTAAGTTTCCTAACTGAAAGTCCCCTGGTACTCGGCCCAGTCCGAAGCAGCTGCTGTGGTAAGCGAAGATGTATTCGCCCCATTTGAAACGTGCTACTTTTTTCGTGTCATCGTCAAATTTGAATTGTAGGAAACCACTTTGGTCATCCCACTTTGTCATTAAGTCTCCCTTTTTTAAGAAAAGGAGAGCGTCTGAAACCGTGTCGAGTTCACATTTGACTTTGTACTCCTCCGTGGTTTTCCAAGCGCCACCGTCAAAACAAGTTCGATATTTTGTGGTGTTTGGTTTACATGCTAAAACCACTGCAGTTAGTAATTTGTTGTCTTTTACTTTCGTTTGATGACCTATCAATTCGATTGCCCCGGTGTGTATCCAATCTTCAAATTGTTCAGTAATCCACCCTGCGTTTGCTAAACAATTTTTTCCATTCTTTTGTTTATAGTATTTTTGTGACCATTTTCCGTTTACCTTAAAAGATTCTACCGGCAGATTCATAAAGCGTGGGTGTGTGACGCCACAAATGTTAACTTCTTTGTTTTTAGAAATTCCCATTAGTTCGTGTAGGCGTGAATTTTGTAAGTTTTTTATCCTCTTAGTTGAAAGTAATGTTTTATTTCTGAATTTTCTGGGCTCATCGTGTGGTATAAAAGCCTGATTGTCGAAAGCGCTTATCCCCGTGTGAACCTGTTTATACGCCAGATGTTTTAATTTTTCGTTCTCCATTTTATTTATCAGTATTAGCCACACCGGTGTATAGTAACTGAAAACGCCCCCCTTGAAATGTTTGGCACTTCTATAGTTAATATATTCCCATTTAGGCTTTAAATGTCCTGCAATTGTTAATTCGAACATGTCCAGAAGTATGAAACTGTATTCTAGCCATTCTTGATGTTTTAGTGGCCAATCCAGTTCTTCCCCGGTGATGGTACATGACGGTACGTCGGTATCTGGTTTATTTTCAGGTCTTTTTTCGTGAATTTTGCCATTTTTTATTGATTTTTGTACCTTAATGTCGAGTTGTTTAAAAGTTAAAGGTTCTATTGTTGTATTCTTTTTAACTTTTCGGGGAGGTAGTGTATCTGAGATTCGTTTTAGCCTCTCCGAGATGTTCATTCTAAAAGGAAAAACTTTTTCCAAAAATGTCGTAATTTTATGTATAAAGTGGTTATTTTTCAAAATAATGTCGTAAAATAATTTTTATGGTTTTAAGTATTGTTATTCAGGAATGATTGTTACATAATCATTTTTATGTTTCCTTCTTGAATTTCAAATGCTGTTTGTGCATAGTGTCCGCCCCGGTGTTGTTTTCTTGGTTTATTAAGGACTTGAAATCTCCATGAGCATCTCATTCTAGTGCTCGCACCTTTGCCCCAACCATAATTTAATTTGGTGTAGATATCTTTTATTCCCCGTTGACATGTCGATTTTAATTGCTTGTATTCGTTTGCAAATTTTTGCAAGAAATTGTGCAATCTATACCAACTCATGCCCCTTGTAGATCGTGATATGTTTCTTTTATAGCTTATCCACAAGGGGTATGATTTGATATCTACTCCATTTTGGTCTTTTGGCCACATAAGTTCCCCGAGTGAGTTGTTGATGTTTTTCCACTCATCTAGTTCGACCGTGTCGAAATTGACCATATTTATAAGGTGCTTGAGCCCCCTATCAATTGCCATTTTAACCTCTGCCTCATGCCCCGGTGCGCCTAGTTTCACTTGTGTACACTTTTCGGCCACTACATTGTTGTAAACAATTTCCTGCGATAATTTTTTGTTACTTAGCACCTTAATGTGTCGTACTTTTAGTCGTTGCGGTGCAGGGAACATTTTCTTAATGCATTATTATGAGTTATTTGACAGGTATTATAATCTTCATAATTCTTTATTTTTTGTTTAAAAGGCATTTTAATTTCAGTCATTTTTAGGATAAGTAAACTTTTTTCGAATAATTTGGAATATTTTTAAGATTTTTTGTTAGTGCAGGACCCCGGTGACCAGATTGATAGTTTTTAAATGTATTGTTTCAGAGGTAAAGGAATTTTTTTTTTTTTAAGGTTGGTTTTGTACTAAATTATTTGGCTGTTTTTCTAGTTTTTCGTGGTGAAGCTTCTGATATCGTTTTGTTTTCCCCGTTGTTTGAAATCGATACCGTGTTTTCAGTTATAGCTTGTTCTGTGACCACTGGAGTTGGTGCTACTAAACGGAAAATTATTTTTGTCCATTTTTTCCCTATTTACTTTTTTAATACACTTAATATTTTTAATCATTTATTAATTTTGTTATTATTACCTTCTACCGAAATATTATCTACCAGGGTATTTTTAGAGCCTTGGTTTTCTCTTCTAGCTTGCTGTGTGTTTCGCGCCCTATTTGTGAAATTCCGGTTTTTTCCATTCTGTCCCCGGTTTTGCACATTAGATGATATGACGTGATTTCTCTGTCTATTTCTAGGCTGGTTTGAGAAATTACGTCTTCCGTGAAATCGTTGAGATCTTCTCTGGCACTCTACTGCCATTTCGAGACGTTCGATGCTCGCCGCTTGGTGGGACATGTGAGCGTCTTGTCTTAGCCACTGGTGGCGCATTTCATTGTCCCTTAGCATTGAGTTTAATTTCCCCGGTGTGATATTATGGGCCTCTGAATTTTTTATTTAGTATTTGGTTTTTCGGAGACTTATGACTGAATTTTTTATTTTCGTGCTAATTTTACTAGTGCTACTTAATTTTCAAGTTTTTTGTGTAATAGATTTTAACTTTTTATAATTTTTTCCACAAATGGGGTTTTGTGTACACATTTTTAGTGCAATTTTTAACTTGTGTACTCATGTTTGTTTATTTGTGTACACAAATCTTTTTTATTTTTTAAAATACATTGTGTGAAAATTAAATTTATTGCTCCGGTGTATTTTACCTCTGGTGGCGTTGTGTAGGTCGTCTCGCAGCATATGCCCTGCCTCTATTGCCGCCATTTTTAATTGGTTATTGAGCGTTAATCGGCCTTGATGATTTTGTCCCCGGTGATTGTTTTGGCTGAACGTTTTTCTACAGTACGAGCCACCCGAATATTGCATAATATTACTCATAATTTCTTAACTTTTTTATGTTTAGTAATTTTGTTTTATGTGATGGATATTTTGAATTATGATGTTTTAACTTGAGATGTTTTTAATTAAGGTAGCTTAAGATATAGATTTAAGTTTTTGTTATACTGAGTAGGTTTTGGTTAAAAGTATTTAGTAATTAATGTTTTTTAAGTTGTTTTTTAAATCAAAATTAAAGTTTTCGATTTTATTTGAAGTCGCGCATTTTCGCCAACTTCTCGTTGATATTCCGGTGCCCCGGTGTGTCCGAATATTCAGTCTTTATCTTCTCGTATTTCCCGCGTGGAAATTTTTTCGGTCCCTCCCGCTTAATCCCCCGTCGAGTGTTGGTCTCTTCTTCCTCGGAGACTGTAGGGGAGAGTGTGTCCGCGGCCATTTGCTGTCCGCTTAAAAGAGCTGCATTTTAATTAAATAACTGTATGGTGATTGGACACTTTCTTGCTAATTTTTATTTTTGTTAAATTTCTACCTGAATTTTGTTCGCCCCGTTGTCTGATTGGTTGGTTTTCGTCCGATGACGGAAATTTCTCATAAATTTCTTTGGATACCCCATCAAACACGTTCATTTCCTCGTACATATGGGTTGTGGCCTGATTCATTTTTGAGTCTGCCCATCGCATGAACCGTCTGTCTTTATTTTCTCTCAATCCCCGGTGTATTGACATAACGCCTGTATTTAGGCATTCAGGTACGATTTTGATCAGGTTGTCAAAAATGTCCCCGGCGTTTGGGCGATTTTGCTCCAAGATTCTTAAACACTTTTTAAGGTGTATTGTTATTTCTAACCCGGCCCCGAAGATTTCAATTATCATTGATTTCAATGACAATAATTTTGGTAGTAGGTTGGATTGGCTCAGACCAGATGGGTTGGTCATATCCAGCATTAGCTCCCTCAGGCTGTGCATACACATGGCTGAAATTTCCTCCAATCTGATTCGAACAAAAGGGTCTTCTTCTGCCAAAAAGTCTGCGAGCCTTTTTATAATACTTTTATCAGTATTTTCCCCGTTGAAAATGTTTATGTAATTTACAATTAACATATTTGTACATTGTCCAAAATGAGCCCCGAAGATATCCATCGTATCCTGCGTGTGCTTTTCTGTCCAAATTTTGGTGACCTCTAGAATTTTCAGTACCCCGGTGTTATTAACATTCGGGAACTGGCTAGCGTGTCTGAGAAGGTAGACATTTCCTTCTGCGTTCTTAATGGCCGCTGAACATGCTGCCTCGAGTTCTTCTTGTTCTTTTTGGCCGAATTTATTATCCCCGTTGTTATCCTTTTCTAGAATTTTAAGCTTCAATTCTAAATTTTTTAGTCGGTTATCTTGGGTTTTCTCAGATTCGGCTAAATCTTCAAATTTTTCTCCCCACCCCGTAGTTGATTTTTGTTCCACTTTAAATCGTTTCGCGATTTTTGATTCGATGGCATCTTTTATCTAAAATATTGTTTTTAGCTTTTATAGGTGTCGGATTTTTTATTTTGTGTTTTTACACCATTGTTTTTTGTTTCCTTTTAAATATGGAATTATGTTTATTTTATAAAAAACAAATTTTTTCTGTGGTAGCCCGGCTGCCTTATTTTGTCTTTTTTGTGCGTGTAATGTTTTTTAATTTTGGAATTTTTATGTTTATACCTTTTTATTATAAAAGGTCGTCATTTCCTCGATTACACGTTCTCGGATATTTTTTGTGGCGTCCTCTTCTGTGTTGTCACATGTTTCGATTTCTTGGAACGGGTTACCCCGGTGATCTTTAAAAACGTTCAATTTCTGCTTGAATATTTCTCCGCATTCGTCTTCCCAGTTCCAGTTGTTCTCGAAAATGTTGCTGATGGTCACGTCGTCAATTCTTTCTTCTTGGTGCAAATTGGCTAGGTGAGTTTTGATTACCATCAAATTCATCATTGCCCCGAAATTACCGTCTTCGCTCCAGTCAGCTCCTGTGGCTAATTTTTGCAATTTATTACCTAGTTTTTTGAGCACCGTGGTTACGTTTTTGGTAGACGTTTTCTGGTTCTTGTTCTTGACGACCAAATCTTTTCCAGATTTTTCTTCTTCTTCACATTCGGTGACGAACTTGTCAAAAATTGCATCATCCACTTTCTCCGCATTGCTTTCTTGTTCTTCTCCGTTGTCTTGTCGAGATTCTCTTGCAAGCTTTATTTTTTCCTAGTCTTTGGGTTTTCGAACAGAAATGTTTTAAAATAATTTATTTTGAAAAAATTGTGTTTTTAGGAGACTCGTCCCCGGGGCCTTATGTTTCAAAAAGGGAAACATTAGACCCCGAGGGTAGATCTCCCGGCTGCGTTTTTGTTCGAAACCCTCCTGATCGTTTGTCTTCATTTTCTTTTTGTAAATTTTTATTTTGTTTTGAAAAAACTTTTTTGCTCTAACTCCCTTAAAAGATTATTGTAAATGAGGAGACTTTTGGTCGAATGTACCATTATTTTGGAAAAGTTTTGTGTCACGTGACACGTCTGACCGTCAAAAATTTTTCTTCATGTTTTCAAACTTGAAGCGCCCCCGGTGATTTTTAAGCTTTCTGTGTGGTTTTACCTTTTTCAGTAATTTTAACAGTATTTCGATAAGTTTTGTGTCACGTGACCCGTCTGCTCGTCAAACTTTTTACGTGTTTTTCAAAATTGAAGCGTCCCCGGTGTTTTTACGCTCTTTTGTATGATTTTACCTGCTCCAGAATGTAGAATTCTTTTTCTAGAATGTTCTGGAACTTTCTTGAATAGATTTCGATTTGAATTTTGTTGCTTTTTAATTCATAAAAAATCTCGTTGCGGTAATTCTGGAATCTTGTCCTGTCCCTTGCATTTTTGCTGTTTCTGCACATTGCTTTTTTGTGATTTTTTGCTTAATAAATTTGAGATGGTAGAGTTGAAATTTTTTGTAATACAAGTTTATTTCCGTAAATGTGTGTGAAACAGGTTTTTATGCAAGAAATGTGTGAGCACGGTGAATTGTTTCATTTGTATCCCCGGTGTAAATAATGAGCATTTTTGAAGTGAGGTTGTTATACAGGCTACTTTTGGCAGTTTTAATAAATGAAGTTTTTATTCAGGTTGTTTTATGTGAAACGGCTTTTAAATTTTTTCAGTTTGTCTTGGAATTTTTCATTCTGATATTTGAATTCTTGAACGCTATCATTTGCTCTTTCGGCTAGAATTCTTGTGGTCACTATGGCGGTGTTTGTAGCTTCGAAAACTGCTGTTGCTCTTTCTCGGCCCCGTTGCGCTATATTTCTGGCGTTTTCTCGAAAGCCTAAAATTAAAATTTTTAATGACACTTTATTTTTGGTTTCCTTGACCAGATTTTTAAACCTAACAATTTTCTTTTGTGCCCTATTTTATTTCAAGCATTTTTGTTTTATATTTTTATTCACCTGGTTTTGATGTGCCCCAATATTTATTGGTGAAATCATCGATCAGTTCAATATTGGCCATGTTGTAGTGCTCTGCGTATTTGTGTAGTTGCCCCGGGGTTAACATATTTGGAACTTTCAATTTGTCCATAATATTTTGAAACTCTCGGTAATTTGTGATTCCGTCTAAAGCTCGAAAAAGTCTGTCGTCATTTAAGAGGTGAGCTGGTACCGTTATGTTAGAATTTTCGACATCTTTGATATTGTCGTAAATTCTTTCTTTTGTTTTTCCGAAGGACAATTTGAGATTTGTTAGACTTTTCTGAACAATTTTTTCTGCCGTATTATCTTGCATAGATTCTAATGCATTTTTTCGGTTTTCGGCATATATATTTTGAGCCACTGAATTTTGAATTAAGTCCATATTAGGTCTGAGTGTTTCAAGAACGTTTTCTCCCCCGTATGAATTTGCGATTTGGTTTCTTTTTGGCTGGTCTCCTTCGATTTGTCTTGCTCTGGGTATCCATTCATTTTTGGCAATTTTTTCCTGCCTAGTCGTAGAATTTTTTCTAATTTCATTGGTTGGTAGGCGTGTAAAAACTTTTCCATCGTCGTCTTCGAAATCTACCATTATTCTATTCCCCGGTGTGATAGTATCGGTCAGTTCTTTATTATCTTCGTAAAGTTTGAAATTCAGTGCTTTTGAGGGCAAATTAAGTTCTGAAAGCTTTACGTTGTCTTTTGTCCAAGTAAAAGCTGATTCAGCTACAAATTTCCCTATCATTTCTAGACTTGTCGTGCTTTTATGATAGTTAACGCCCTGTCTTAACGTGGGTAATTCAATCGTTTGTCCTAGCCTTTTCTTCACCGTGGTTTTTGGTATAGTAGCGGTTTTATTTTCTCGGTTGGCTAGGTGAAAATTCTTTATTTCTCCGAAACCCTCGGACCCTTCTCGATTCAAAAGTTGAGAAATTCCGTCTGCTACCGCTGTGTGCGTTAAACTGTTGTTTGTGAAGTCACCCACCACTGTACCGGAAGATTTTTTAGCGATTTGCGTTGTGTAAATTTTTGTGCCGTGTCCCCCGTCGTATTTGTATGGTAGAATTTTGGCGTTAAATTTCGACATTTCATTGGCTGTGGTGGGCGTTGATATTTGCTCACTCGGTATAACATATTCTATCAGGTGGTTTCTGTTTTTGCCGATTTTATTTCTGAGTACTGCTACATTTACTAGCCTACACGTTTGTGTTTCCCCGGTGTCCTCTGAAATGTTTACTTGGCCTTGTTGCCTTTCAAACCCGATCATAATTGTCGGAATTTTTGCGTCTAGGCCCATTTGTTCTGTTTTCGAGTTAACCAGAGATTCCCCGGTGATATCTCCGTTTTGTGGTATCAGAAACTCTTTCAAACCCAGATTTCTATAGGCGTTAGGTATCTGATAATCACCCAAATCTGTACCGCGTAACATTTTTCCCCCCGAGGCTTTTCTTCCAAAAATAATCCCTATATTGATTTTGAAGTTGTATAGGGTATTATTTGCTTCCATTAGCACCTGTAGATCTTTTCTACACAGGTTAAGGATGGCTGCTGACCGGTATTTTGCCCGGTCTTGTACCGGTTTGGCTTGCTCTCTGCTGAGCTCGGTGGCGTTATCATTTCGGCTATTTCTATAGCCTATCGTGGATATAATCAGTTTTAGCGTGTCTTCTAGTTCCCCGGTGTCTTTGAAAGGTAAATTTTCGTTTACACAGAAATCTTTGAAGTTTTCTGTTTTAACAAAAGTCTGGATATCGATCTGTCTTGGGTTTTCAGGGTCTTCTGTGTCAATTATTCCAATAATCCAGCTTGACTTTTGCCCCGTGGCGAATCCTTTGTTGAGTATATTTGGTTGTTTATAAATCACTTGTCCGGGTTTATCTATAAACGTTTCAAATGATATTAAGATGACAAATCTTATCATTTTATTTTCGGTTAGTGTTGGTCCAAAATATGCTGGGTCGGCGTGACCCATTGTCAGAGTTGGGTAATTTTGATTTTTTCCGTCTGATGGCGCTATTTGGCCCCGGTGCTTATTATTCTGGTTGTAGTTCACTTTCTTGTCACGTGCGTCTGATTCGAGTTTTATGTAACTTGGCCAGAGGTGTGTGTCCCCAAGCATTCTGGTGCCTTGTCTTTTTGTGCTTAGCCGAAATTCGTTTAATTCATTTCTTATTTCTGTGAGCGTAAGACATCTATTTGATTTAAAAACCCCGTTGATTCGCATTTGAAATTTTTGCTCAATTTCTTGGATAATTTCGAGCCATGGTCGGTTATTTTTGTTGTCGTTTAGTTCACGAACTTTACTTTCAAATTTTCTTGAAAATTCGTGTCTAGTCAAACCAGTCCCACAACATGCTATGTATATTTCGAAAGCGTCTTCTAGAAATTTAATTTCCTGTTCAAGAATTTTCCCCGGTGTATTTTCTTGAACTACTTTTATTGCTGGTGTATTTAGCACACCCCCTCTTCTGGGCGACATCACGTAAATTTCTTTCTGGAATTTAATCATAAATTCGTAATCTCGGCATTGTGAATTGTTTATGATTGCAAAAATGTGTCCACTGCACGGCCCGTTTGAGGTCACATTTAGACAGATTTCGCCTGAATTATTTTCGTAGCCGCAAACGTTTAAAATTCCTTTTTGCGCGCGATATTCTGTCATAATATTTTTTAATGACCCCGGTGTGTTGTCTAAGGCAATAAGTTTTTCTAGCCTTTCTTCTAAGGACGCTGGTTCTAATGTTTGTAATATCAGAATTTTCCCAAATAAAATTTTGTCTTCAGAAATTCTGACATTTTGACCTTCAATTTCTACTAGAGGGCGATTTTCTAGGTCATCTTTTATTTTGTCCCAGAATTCTTTTTGGCCTCCGATAGTAATTTCTCCCATAGATCTGTAGCCAGTTTTTGTTTCTTCTTGGCTAAGAATTTTAAGGTTTCTGCCATCTTCAATAGCGAAAGATTTAATTCTTAGAATTTCCCTCAGATCTTCAATCATTCTGTCTTGTTCTGGGTTGTTGAAATTTCTTGAGCCCAATATCCATTTACGTATTTCCCCGGTGTTTTTGGCATTTTGTTCACCTTCGCGCTCTAGCGCCACAAACAGTTTTGACAGCGCTTTTTCTTTTGACGCTGCATTTTTTGCATTTTTCATATCGTTGATTGCGTTTCTAAGATCGCCGAATTTTTTATTTGGTATGGTGATCATGTTTTGAGTGAGCTGTTCGATGTTAGCTTCTATCTCAGGTTTTTTGCTTTTTTCGAATTTTTCATTAAGGTTGAAATTAGCATGACCCCGGTGTACCCAGATATTTGTGACTAGTTTCGCGCTGTTCGACAGAATCGGATATTTTTGCAGGCTTTTTTCTGGTTGACTGATCGCCGTGTAGGTCATTTTTATTATTCTGGTTAAAATAACCGCTGATTGAACTTCTTCTAGGTTGTTTTTTGACTGATTCTCGTCGACCAGAAATTTAAGATGGTCTATCTGTCGGCCCCGAAATCCAATTTTATTTTGAAAATGTAGCCAGCCTTCTTCCCCGGTGATGTTTGGCCCTATGTTGACTGTAAGGACATTTAGGATTGACTGCATTTTTCGCGTTTTTTGGGCCGCTGTATCACTAGAAATTTTTTGGTAAGTATTTATAAGCTAATTTGTTAGCTTAATTTGGACTATGATGTCCCTTTTTATTGTCCTTATAAGCAATTTTCAATTTTTTCTGGTTTTTTTTAAAAAATATTTTTCTATCATAACCAGTATTTTGACAGTAGAGTAGGTTTAAACGCGCAGTTTTAGTCAGCTGTCCGTTTAAACTCACTCTGTAAAAGCTGCACTGGTTACAAGCTTAGGCGTGAATTTTTGTTATAAGAAACAATTTTTTAGATAATTTTGAGTAATTACCATTTTCTGTGCAAATACTGCAATATTGTTTCCCCGGTGAATATTGCTGCTATTTGGAATTTGGCTCTGTTGGGTATATCTGTCGCTGTGGATAGCAAGATGTCCAGTAGTCGGATAGTTGTTGTTTTGGCAACTATATGACCTGTCATGGCCGTTATATTTTCTTTCGGGGGGTTGTTTTTTGATATGACGCTGAAATAATTTTTGTCGAGCATCGTTTCCAAAACGACACTGGCCCTCAGAGCCCCTTAAAATTATTTTAAATGTTTTTGTATTTTCCCCGGTGTTTTTTATCGGATTCTGGAGCGATAATTATTCTTAATTATGGTTCTAGTTTTATTTAAAATGTTTCATTTTTTATTTACCTAGGTCTAGACCCTGTAGAAATCTCATATCTTCATCTCCCATGGGTGATATTTGGTTTGCCGTATCTATAATTGGGCTTGAGTATGCTGATGTGGCTGCCATAACCTTTAACATTGCGCTTTCCCCGATGTGGTTCTGGTTTTTGAATGGAAAAAGTGCCGGTTGGCCATTGTTATCCAATATTTGGGGCATCGGATCTAAAAATATGTAATTTTTAAATATTGGCATATTTTGGAGGAACTTTTTTAGATATAAAATTGATTACATTTAATAATTCCCCGGTGTCTGACCCTTTTCATAATTTATTTTTGACTTTTTTAAACATTTTTTACTTCAAAAAGTTTTTTGCATTTTTTAAGGGTGGTCAGTTTTACTATTTGAGCTGGGATCAGTGTACACCACAGTGCCCCACGAATATCCTAGTATGAAACGTGTTCAAGAAATATTTGTGAGACTTTTTGTAACTTGACGTAGTTTAGTCAACATTTATGTTATGATAAACCCAGGGTTTTTTCATACGAAAAAATTGTTATATTTTTTGACCCTTTTTTACCTTCAAAATTTTTCTTGGTTTTGCCAAATTTCCAAATCCTCATATCTCTTTCTAGTGAGGTTGTAGGGAAAAGTTGGATACCAATTCTGATTATACTTCTTTGCCCCTTTATTTTGCCCGCGCCTCTATTTTCATTTGCCCAATTCGCAATATCGTTCATAATCTCATTCGGCCCCGGTGTTTCATTGTGAACCGATTGGTCGTTCAATCGATTCCAGTTGTGGGATTTGTTGAAAGTCTTGAGGATTTCCCTTTTTGCATTTATGTCGGTATTTTCCTCGATTTCCAGGCTCTAAAAATGTTTTTTAGAATTTTGGTTTTGCAAAGGAATTTTCTAGATTTGTTTTTCATATTCATTATCCCCGGTGTGTTATAGTTTTTTGCTTCGTAAATTTAATCACCATTACTCGGTTTTTTAAAGATAGGTTTTTTAAACAGGCCCAATAAAACATTATTTTTTGAATATGTTTTGCCATTTATTTAGTAAAAGTTGTAGAGACTGTCTCTTGGTCCTTATATATTTAAGGTCTTACTTTATTAAATTATTAACCTCCGGTGTAACATTTTTCTATTATTTTTCTAAAATAATGGTGAAAAATGTTTTATTTTTCTACCTTCCTACAATCGTATTTTGCTAATAAATTACTTCCTTTTTTCCCTATAGTCAAGAACCTATTTTAACTTTTTGCTTCAAATTAAAATACCATTCTTACCAGGTCAAAATCGACGATATTGGAATCTTGGAAGAAACCAAAAGTTTTCACCCCTTCTTCTCCGAAACCCTCTAGCTGGTGCATATATTTTTCTACAGCATTTTTGACTTCATCCCAGGGTGTATCATGACCAACCAGTAGATCTAATTTTTCCGTTAGGTTCGAGGCCCTGTTCCTCATATGAATTTTGATGAAGTGACAGTTTTGGACAATTTTTACAATGAGTCTTGTCGTATTTTCGTCGATTTTCTCATTGAAAATTTTTCCCAGGCCCTGCTCTGGCCCTCTGATTAAAGCGAAGATGTCCCCGGTGTTTTCTGCGCTGCCTTGTCCCAATGGTACGAGGTTTGTTTCCATTATTTCACGTTTCCCCGGTGAATTTTCAACTTCAGTCGACATTTTCTCGATGAAGTCAACCCACGCTTTTTCAGTGTAGACTGTACCTTCATTTAGGTTTTTGAAGAGCCGCATTATCCCGATTTCAATTTTCTAAATTTATTTAAATTTATTTTTCGACCCCGTTGAAAATGGTTTTTTAAGAACCCAAAATTTTTTCAAAATTGGAGACGCCCCCGATTTCGTTATAGCCTATTTTGTGCCCTTAGCTTTTGTGTGTCCCAACGGGTTAGGCCGTGCACTACCCCTCTTTGGAGGTTTTTGTGTTTAATTGTGCCCATTGCCGTGGTTTTTGTATTTGCCCTCGTGGGTTTATTGGGATTCGAACCCCCGTATCGAGCGTGGCCCCAGTCGATTTTGACCCCCACGCTACGACGTCTCCTGAGAGCGAGGTATTTTTACATGTTCAAATATTTATATAAAAATTTTTTAAAAAGGAGGTACCGAGCGTTGGATATTTTTGTATTTGGCCCATTTTTAGTAATATTCCCTAATTTTGAATTTCGAGGGAATTTGTCTCCCGTCGGGATTGACCCTGGGGTCTCTGGGTTGCCAGTTTCATTTCATTGCCATTATGCCACGGTACCTCCTGATAAATGGGAATTTACCCTGTGTTTTATATTTAATTATACCATTCTTCGAGTCACAGAAATCTGAAGAATGTAATTGTAACTTTTTCATGACCCCGGTGTAACATGACATATATCCATTTTCGGCCTGTTATTTCTTCCCCAGTTTTCTCTTTGATATAACAGAATTGTTTTATCCCCCCGGTGTAAATGCAGAAGTTTCTCGTGTTTTTAACAGGATAAGGTTATGTAGAGTCTTCCAATTTGTGATTCTCGTTTTTCTCGCCCTGAAAACGGGTTTTGTTCTAAACTTCTGATTGGTCCCCCTTTGTTTCAGTTTTTGTGAGTATCGATTTGTTTTGAGTTTGCTTCTACCCCCGTAGTTTGTAGTTGTATGCGCGAAATTCGCCCTGAATTTCGGGCTTTTTATTTTCGCCAAATTTTGCCGTTTTGCTGTTTTGTATTTTCGGGTTTTAATTTGGCGAAAATTAATCGTCTGACAAGTTGTTTTTAAAACACACTTTCGTTAGCCTTATCTAGAAAGTTTTGTCACCCCGGGGTATTTCAAGTGTGTTATTGAAATTATTAAGTTTTAATTATTAAACACTTTTACTACCCCGGAATGAAAATCTGTATATTTATGACATATTTTAAACTTTATTTTTGGATTATTTCGTCACGTGATTCTATTCAGACTTTCCTGTAATGAGAAAAAGTCTTAAAAACGTTTGAAGTTGACCCTGGAATTTTTTTGACGTAATTTGAGTACTTTTTCAAATTACTGTACATTGGTACTAGTGTGTTACTCGTTGGATTTGAGCCGAGATGAACTTCAAAACTAGGAATTTTCAAAATTATTTTTTTCGGATTTTTGGCAAAAATTAATGAAGAATGCCTTCCTCGGATTTTTAATACCCCCTCCAGCCTTCATTTTTGTCACAACGGGTAACACTCTAATTGGTACCATATATTTTTTTTCAAAAGTACTCAAATCATGCGAAAGACCCCTCAAAAGAATCGTAACGAATTTCTAAGACTCTAAATGCATTACAGTATGGCCTCNTTTAATTACTTAAGTATCCATTATGTACTGGCACCAAACGAATAAATAACTTAAATTGTGTTCGTGAAATTCCAAACAAAGCCACAAATTTGAGGCTTGATTACGTACCAGTGTTTTTTATATTTTTCGCAAGAGTTACTTTTTGTGTTTACTATTTATACCGATAATCATGACTATGTAGCCAAAACGTAAAAATTAATGAACTTTTGTCGAATAAAAGAATAATATTTCGTTATTATCATAATGGTTGATCATGCATAAACACAAAAACGTTGCCATAGTTAACAGTATTCAGTTAATTGCACCAACAACCTGTTCTGCTGAAATAAACATTAAATACGGTTTTTGTGGTAAATTATCGTTTGAAAATCCCCTAAACACAAAAACTAGGTCAATGTCATAGATGTTTTTACTGAAAGTCTTGGTCTATAATTACTCTTAGCTTTCAGCATTTTTAAGGAGATTGCCATTTTTTGTATTGCTGAGTATTCCTAAGGAATAATTCCTTGTAATTTTCAAAGGTCTTATATTAAGAAATAATCTCAGGTAAAAGTGGAGAACATTATTGTTGCGTGAACACTTTTTATAACTTCTATATTTATTATATATCCCTTTATTACACTTTGCTTAGAATGCGTAGCCACTACTCCTTTTAACTTGTGATTTTAACGTTGTGGCTACGCATTCTAAGCAAAGTGTAATAAAGGGATATTCAATCTTATTATGAAAAAACAAACTCAAGGTTCGATATCATAATTTGCTTGAACATAAAGTTATTGTTTGATAAATTGAACAGACAAATATTATTTTTGGGTTAACCAGCTCTTGAAAATTGATCATAACTTATTTAAATTCACAACTATCACAAGGCAATTTATATCTTGTTTAATCTCAAACTCGCGTTTTACAGAAATTTCTTGAAAAATACATGTTAAATAACTGGTATCTCTTTCATAAAGAAAAATCAAGCTAGTTTTTAATTAAGATGAGATTGACACATTACTATCAATCGAAAAAATTGCGCACGACATCTCTGATTCAGGAAGATAGAAAAACAAATCAAAATTTTCGACATGTAATACATGTCATGTATTGCGCTTGATTTCGCGGTTTTTGAGGTTAAACAAAAACTCAAACGTTAATTTATACAGGGGGTCCCCTGAGGGGGACCAATATCGCCAAAAAATTTCTGGCAAAATGTTTTGGCGATTTCAAAAAATGAAAACGCGTAAGCGTTCAAAATGACGTCATAAATCAACTTTTTTTGATTTTATAAAGAGTTTCAAAATAGGTTCGTATAAAACGAATAAACAAAATGCGTAGAATTTAAGCAATCAAATACAAGTTGAAAAGAGGAAATTTGGGAAATTCAATTGAAAGAATGACGTCATTGATGACGCCCACAAAGTTATTTGTGACATAAATCTTAAACTTTGAACAGTGAAATTGGTTTTTTGAAGATTTTGGCGTCAATCTTGAACTTTGATTTTTGATTAATTTTTTTTTCAATGTGGAACAATTAAAAATTAGTCAGCATGATTCATTCTAGCATGTTGAGGAATTATTGAAGAATTGAGCAAATCACATCGCGGCATTTGATTCAAAATAAACAAAAAAATAATTTGAGGTAACTTTCAAATAAGCATCGCCAAAAATAAGAGTGTTAGATTTATAACCGCTGCACAGCCGGAGAAAAAAACAAAATTATATAATATCATCGGTCAAATAAATCTGGCGATTCGTATTTGAAAATAAACAGAAATAAAAAATCGTTGCGGAATTCAATAATAAGCAACTAATCTAAAAGTTATTTCCTACTGCACGGATAATCTCAGGTGCTCACATGCCCTGAATTAACCATCTTAATTATGTAAATTAATGACA
>SCLH01063108.1:5052-15378 GCA_004367855.1 Oikopleura vanhoeffeni
CACTTGGGAAATTTTCTCGGTATCTATTTGGTTTCCGTTTCACGCGATGTCAAGGGTCCAAAATATCGGTTTCTGAATTCTGATGAAATTACACACTATTGGAGCAGAACCGCGTTTTGTGCATTGACACGCAATTTATAAAATTAGTATTTTTTCAACATCTCAATTAATTTCGGTGTGTTATAGCGCTACTTTTATCTTTTGAAGTCAGGAACATTTCAATATTTACATGCATTGTAAGGTCAATTTTTTTCCAAAAAAGTGTTTTATACTCCATTGTTCATTGAGAACGAAAAAAAACTTCCATATTAAGGAAATTTTTCATGTGGATATTATGTTCCACACTATTGGATAACACCCGGATGAATGTCTTGAATGTTGTAGATTTAAATATGCTTTCAAAAAAAAAAAATCCTCAACAACGGCTTCAAGTTGGAAATGGATGTATAATGAAAAGTGGTTTTTGATGTTTTTACAGATACTTAAGTATGTGAAAGTTTAAAAATAAAAACGTTTGCAAGTATGACACTTTCCCTTGAGAAAAAATAAATAATATAAAAATCTTAGTCACAGTTTTTCTTTCAAAAATCGCTCTGAAAAAATGTACCAATCTGCCACATCGCTGCTACCCCCTTAAAAATGCTTTTAATAATACGTAGTAAAAATTTGAGCTAATTGGATACAGTAGTTACTCTGTTATAGTTACCCCTTTTGTACATGTAGTTACCTTTTATCTGTTATAGTTACCCTTTTTAGAGAAGTTCATGTCGTTTATCTTTTATAGTCAGTGACTATTAGTCACCCCTAATGAAAAATCTCAAAAAATGTAGACTTTCAAATAACAATTAGATTTTTTTTCAATTTTGACCGTATGGCAGAAAAAAAAATTCCAGGATCTCCAAGAAAAACATGTTTTCATTATTGCGCAATAAGTCTGAGACTCCTTGACTTTTTTGATCGTCTTGACCGATAGACAAGTCTACCTGACAAAAATCATAACATCGCCTGGTCTGAAAAGTTTTAGAAAAGTATATCAACTCGAGTACTGGGGTTTTTAAGGTTGATTTGATGCCGTACGAGAAATAACACGAACGTACGGGTTTCAGTTTTCAAATATTCAAGCAAAAATCTTGCTCCGAAAAAACATACATGTATTGTCAAGCTCTGATTGGATGACCTTTTAAAAGTGATAAGATTTTTTTTTTAAATCCATCAACTACCTAAGTTTTAAGAAAGATCAAAACTTTACACTTGATGTTGACCACAAGGGACATGCGCAGAGCCCCGAGGTCCGGTTTATCTACAAAAAATCATCCAGCGCTAAAATCGGCGTAAAACCGTTTTTTGCCGTTATTTTAAGGGTCTCACAAAAAATCCATCAACTCTCTAAATTTTTTCGACAGAAACTTGAAAGTCAAACAAATAACACATTGAAGAGCATGCCCAGAGCCACGACTCGGGGCCCCCGAGGTCCACAATTTTCATTTTTGTGTCTCGTTTTTTCGGAAACAGCGATTCAAATTTTCAGAAATCTGAAATTTTGAAAAAAATGAAACATATTATAATAAAATATTTTCAAATCGCAACAAAAATATCTTTTTCCTGACAAATGAAAATAAAAAGACTTCTTATCAACTTTTTTTTGTAAATATTTTCAGAAATAAACATTTTAAAGATAATCTAGAAATTTTCATGTTCGAGTTTCTGAATGCGACCAGTACTCCCTTAATAATGAAATTTAAGTTATGTCTGTTTTTAAAATACAAAAAAAACAGATACAGTGTATAAGTTAAAAAAAAAGAGCATTCTCAAATTAAAAAAATATTGAGTAATTATCTGTTAACCCCCTCACACTCTTTGACTATCTGAAGGCAAAAATATTTTCGGGAGCCAAAACCAGGCTTGTAAAAGGGATGGGTTTTGCGTGGGTTTTCCATCCCTTTTTAGCGTACGTTTAAGTAAAAGATAGGGAAAAAATGGGGATGGGGATAGAAAATCCGGTCGGGAATGCATCCCTTTACAAGCCTGGCCAAAACGGCGCAGAAATAACATCGTCACAGACCTACAACTCGAATATGTCATAGAGTTTGCAATTTTAATTCCAAAAATATTGTAAAAAATTTTATACGATTAGCCGTTCGAAAGTTATTTTTTCCTACTTTTTTTTGGATTTTTGACAAAATTTCTTAAAAAATAAATTGTGTGAAAACAATACATAATATCGAAATTCTGGGGAAATCAGTTTTTAGGAAAGTATTTGAGGATTCTTTTGATATAAATTTATTTTTTCTGCAGTTTGTTTACGAAGAATAATATATTCACAAGTGATTTGTATGAAACTCAAAATAATGAAAACAGAATATATTTCAAAAAATTATTTTTCGAAAAAATTGAACGGCAATTTAACCCAAATAAAGCCGACAAAGACAAATCGATCAAATGTAGAACATAAGGNGGTACTGATTATGAGTTTTCAGCTGATTAGCAATATTTTTCACATTTCACTGCATATATTTTGACGCGCAGCGATATGAATAATTGTTTTGTGAGCGATCGAGATATCATATTTCAAATCTGAGACCAGCTATGAATAGATAGAGTTTTACTTGTTAATTTGTAACTTATATGTCATCGTAAAAAAAGTATGGTTTTTCAAGAAATACAAGGTGAGTAAACCTCTCTTTTCTATCGCAGTTATCTAGTTAACAAACTTCGAAATTTAAAAATGTTACGTGTTATTCAAGCGGTCAAAATAGTGCCTTTAGATAGGATTTTGGGTGTGAGGCGAAGTTCTCGTTTCTGGGTCTGAGGAGGTTAAAGTTATCCCGAGTAATAACTCATTATAGTTACCTTTAATCTGTTAAAGTTACCTTTTTTGCAATAGTTCAAGGGTAACTATAACAAAGTAAATACTGTTTATCGTATCGGACATAAATTTTGAAATTCCGAAAAGATCTCCTTGTAACGTTACCGTAACTATTAATGTAATCATCGAAAACAATCTGTGATATATTTTTTCGGGAGATCAAGGATAGATCTACAAACGAGTGTCTTTGGTTTTTCTCATTAGCTCTTAGTTCTCAAGACACATCACCGTAAATATGTCAAATTTGCCATCCATACTCCTTTAAGTGTTAATCTTTCCGCTATTACTAATGTACTTGTTCGCAGAAAGCTTCAATTACGATTGAAATTTCTCTATTTTGTAGTTAAATTTTAAGTTTTATCAAAAACTTTGAATTGAAGTTTGTTTTGAATTTAGAATTTCAAAATAGAAAAATCAAAGAAGTTTTTAAATTGTATTTTTTCGATATGGGAAAAACCATAATAATTCGAGAAAATCTTTGAAAGTATGTACACGAGCTTCATAAATATAACGAGACATTCAAAAACAACCTTCAAAAACTTGAACCTGTTTAGGAAACATTGACCCTGAATCAAATTTTTTTTATTCTTCCTAAATTTATTAAATTACTGAAAATAAGCACGTTTTTTGTCTATCTTATCAAATCTCTCGAAAAGCCGATCCATTTCCAATAACTTACTTGATTGATAGAATAAAGCAAGAATTTTATACAGTATGGCAGACTGAACACGAAAGCGGAAAGTTTGAAATCCCAGAAACGTCGGCTGAACAAATGGCAAAAATAAAAGATACAACCTGTAGAATTTTGTCAAAACTACAAGAAATTCAAAAACTTAGTGATAACTTTGTCAATGAAAATTGGATAGGTAACACTTTAAAAATTTTTCGATTCAAAAAACTCGAAATTTTGGAAGTTTCGCAAAGTACTTTCACTTTTCATTCGGTTACAACGGTTCGGTGAGGCATTATCAATTATTTTAAAAATAAATCTTAGTCGTTTGAAGATAAATTAATAATGTTTATTCTTTCGACTCGACCAAGTGGCTATCAACCGAGATGTGCCGTTCGACAAAGTTTAGAGCACAGCCATTAAAAAGAGTAAACCGCTGCAGCGCGCTGTAAACAGTATACTGTATAAATAATACATCTAATCTGCGGGAAACTTAAGCACCGAGAGTCCCGAGAGCAAATTGAAGCGATAAAATTCTGAGACAACCTAAGCCTGTGAACTCGAAATTCTTGAAACATCAAATATATATGATATACTGATTCATTTCAACATAATCAACTGACAAAAAATCTGAAGTAGGTCAAAATTTGACCGTCAAATATGATATATATCTAGGGTTCGGACCGGGAGAACCATGAGCGAAACGTAAAGCTTTCGTGAGTGTTCTTTGACTTCACACAGGTTATCGTTACCAAATAAAAAGACCCAAATGATAAAAAAAATTTTTAGTTTTTAAATTCTACATTAGAATTTTTATTTTGTTGTTAGTTGACTTCAGTCGTTTAAAGGTTCAAATTTTTCCCGGTCCGAACCCTATATATATAAGTCATACAATGTATATTATACATGTCATGTATGATATATGAGTCATATATCATACATGACATGTATAATATACATATTATATGACTCACTTCAGATTTTTTTTATCAGTCGATCATGTTGAAATGAATTAGTTTTATCAGATGAACTCAGATTGACGATTTGAAATAAAAAATTTTAAAACTCAAAAATGGGTATCGATGTTTTTTAGCTATCTTGTAAAGAATTTTTTGCTGGTCATTTTAAGACGGAATTTGTAAATATCACTTTCGGTTTTCACTCAGGATATAAATTCACCTCTGGCGCCATTTGCGGTCACTTATGACCTCTAGTTCATAATACCGTTTCCAGAGAACCGATAATTGCGCATCTTTTGGTACATGTAAATTATTAAAATATCACTTCCGGTACCGGAAGCTATACTTTACCGGTCACTTTTGACAAGCTGGTACATCCGATCACGTTGCAAAAAATCTTTCCCTCGTAGAAAACCCTTCGCTGTTGATTCAGTTTATTTTNAAAAAAACTATGTCTTAAAATGACCAGAAAAAACATTCTCTACAAGTTAGCTTAAAAACATCAATACCCATTTTTGAGTTTTAAAATTTCTTATTTTAAATCGTCATTACAAACTGACAAACTTTTTAGAATGCTAATGTAAAATGAAATAAAGGTCGAGTTTGAAAATAAATGGACAAAAATAAGAATAAACTTATGCGGTTTTGGGCGCTCAATGTTGGAAATATGCAAGCAATTCTAAGTGGCTTTTATTTATTACATGAGAAATTTTTCGAAATAATTAGCACTATATTTGGTCATCCTACTCTTCAAAGTTCAATTAAACGCAAAATAGTACTTGAGTTGGGGTACACCATCTCCATAGATTTTCTTTTCGCAGAATTGAGTGGGGGGCGTGAATCGTTGACTGCATACAATTGTGATGCATTTTTCAGGGTTTGTACTTCAGTTGAACGTTAAGAATTTCTCGAGCTCACATTTTCATTTTTCGGTCAAAGTTTGACCGTCAAACTCTATCAAAAAATTATAGAAACAGAAATTCTTCATTGTTGTAAAAAAAATTTCCATTCGTAAGTGATTGAAATCAGAGACAATTAATCAGAGCTCGGTATTGCGACATTTTGTGTTTTTTTGCACAATCCCAGAAAATCTTGTTGAAATATTTTGAAAAATTCGAATTTTTAAACAAGCTGAAATTAAGCATATTTGAAAATTGCCATCTGGTCATGAAAATTATTATAAAATATTTTTTATTTTTTCTGCGAGTTATCCTCAAGGTTTGAATTAACATATGCATTTTCAAATGTATTCACTCTTGCAATATTTGCAAACTTATAGCGATTTTAATTCACTTTTAATAAGCATTTTTAATTTCAGATCAAAATATTGGAACTGATAGCTTGAATGCTACGTATTTCCCCATTTCTGGAATGAATCTCATAATCGATATGGTGAAAAAATTACTCAACAAAAAATGATTCATAAGTTATAAATTATCCTCAAAATATTCGTCTGCTTTGCTGCTAATTAGTTACTGGTATTTTGAATTCTTAATAAAATACAGACAAAAGAAAATTTCAAGTTAGCGATTCCAATTTTATACAACCCTATTCTGAGGAACCATTATTGTGAGGGAGACACATGACATTTAATTGTTGAATATACCGCTGATTAGTTTACTCGCATGCGCATAAATTTTCACAGCATTTTTTCAAAATATACAGTAGGTGTTGACAATGAGCAACATGTTGCAACACACGAGATTTTGATAAAAAGTGCTGCCCATTGCCCTCACCTTACTGTATGCCCACTAACCTGTTGACACGAAATTCAGAGCTACCTAAATTTTATAGTGTTAAATAAACTAACACTAATTAGTTTAGACATACAGTAAATTTTTTAAGTAAAAAATCGTTAGTTTTAAAAAAAAATTACGTTGGTGCAAAATACCATAGATTTTTTTCTCGATTTGACTTGAAGTGGTACAAAAATCATGATTAAAAAAAGCGGACGTTACTATTTAGACATTGGCTGATTCAGATTATTTCCTGGTTTTTAACTTGAAACTTAAAAATCTAGAAAATTGTCCTGCNTGAAAAGATTTTTATTTTTCTTATTTCTTGATAATAAGGGCACGTGATTGTACTCTTGACTTTTGTGTTATAAAAACCTTTTCAAGTTCGCCTATAAAATTATCAAGATTATTTTGAGTACCTTTGAATGAAACTTTGTATATGTTTCATTTGTTAATAATTACGGATCGTAAAGTGGAATTAATAGTTGCTCTCAAGTGCGTGTACGAGTTCTTATACGACAAAACAATTTAGATTTTTTTAGACAAAATCAAAATTTATGTCTTATTTTATAACCGGATAAATCATTTTACCTATTGCGAGACAAAAACAGAATTAAAGCATTATTTTAATACCAGAAAACATTTTGCATGTTTTGAGAAAAAAATCATATGCTTAAAATATTATTCTTGAAAGTTTCTGTTCAAACTAGGAACGGCACAGTCAAAAATTTTTATGGGCCGGTAGACCAACCAAAAAAATTAGATCGGATCCTTGGACTCTCCATAAAAATTAGATCGGATCGATAGATTTCCCGAAAAACTTAGATCGGATCCATTTTTCGTGAAAAGCCGTTAAAGTACACTTTTAATGAAAGAAAAGGTATTTTTCATCAAAATGAATGCTAAAGATACTTGTACGAAAAAAGATAAATTGGACCCAATCGCATTAATCGGTAGGCCTTTCGTAAAAATCGGATCGGATTGTGCTGACACTTTTGTGTAATGAAATAACAGTATTGTTATAAGTTTCATACCATTTTATTTATTTCAATACTTTATGTAAAAACAAATAAGGTTATCAGGGAAAAGTGTCATTCCAATCAACGCAGAAAGGTTTCGAAGCGGTAGTATGCATGAAATAAACTGTTTTATCCATTATAGGTTTCGAATAATATCCAACTTGGTTTGGTCTTCGGCACAGTGAGCAATTTCCATTTTCTAAATCTTGATAAGATTCACAAGGACAAGCGTTGCAACTTTGAGTAAATGAGCTCACCCAAATTTGAACAGCTCTTTGATGGTCACAGTTTGTATCTAATTTAAGGGTTCAGTGTATCTTTGAACAGTATTCTAATTCGGCTTCAGTGAATTTCTGACAGAAATTTTTTGTCATATCAGCGTTTCTGTATGCGTATTTTTTTAGACGAAATTAGCGGGAATCTATCAAAAATCTAATTTTGCATATCCTGTTCAGAGGAAATGAACACAAAAACCGTGAGAATTTACTAGACTGGGAAATAACCCTCCCTGATCGGCCGACAGGTGGCCTTTACACTCATTCATCCCTTAACCCCACATACTCAGCGCTGGCCATATCCTGGCCAAAGTTGACTTGCGAATCTCTATTTTTTTAATAAGTTAACTTTTTTCCGAAAACATTTTTATTTAAAATGATCTGTTTTTGAAATTCCTCTATCTTTTTGGCTTATTTAATCTTTTCTCTATCTTTTGTAGTTCTTGGAGATAAAGCAATGTGTCGACCGGACTCGGGCCTGAAAAAATTCAAATGAAGATTTGAACTTGAAAAAAAAAAAAAAAAATAGAATTTATCGAACTTTGCCACCGTGATTTTTAGGATTTATATTAATGTGTCAAAAAAATGAAAATAAAATATTCATAAAATCAAAATATTTTTCTTTCTTTTTGATTTAGCACAAACATCAAAAATTTTTTTTCGAATTTTCTCGCGAAAAGGTAAAATTTCTTGGCAAAAGATTATAATATGATTATAAGTTATTTTGCGCAAAAACAACAAACTCAATGTGTCCCTCCAACCAATATATTGAAAATTTGATACTGTTTACTTTTGAACACCTGGTAAAATCGGACAAACATGCCTGCCGACTAAATTTCTTTGTTATTTTTTTTGTCGTTACAAAACTTGATAAAAGTAACTTAATGAACGTTGTTATTAGAAGCCCAAAAAAATATCGCGGAAAGGTCTGTTAACGGTGGCCAAATTATCGTGCGGTTATTTTTTATATTTATATGACAAACTGATTTTCCCTTACCGTTTTTTCTTAAAATCGAAGGTTTTAGTCAAATATTTTCTATTAACGATATTGTTTCAAAAGAAAAATTACGTAAAAAACCGAAAAAATATAATTTTAATGTTTTTTTCTATCAAAATAATTGTTGAAGCTAATTGATATAAATAGTTTATAATTCTCGTTAAACGTTAACGTTGGATAAAGAATATGATTTTTTAAAGTCAGGTGGCCAGATTTGGCCAGCCGCTGAGTACGTCACTGGGTTCATAACTTTCGAGGTATTGTGGGTTTAAGGGGGTAGCAGCGATGTGGCAGACTGGCGTCAATTTCACTTACGAAAATAATTAGTTGGTTTATTTTTTTTGTGCTTATTATCGTTAGCTGAACCAAAATAAATGTGTATCAGCTCATTAAAAATATTTTTTTATCTATTTAAGGTAAGATTTGACTTCAAACTTTTATTTTTTGAATTCGTAAAATTTTCAAAAAATTCAAAACATTATTAAAATTTCACGCATTTTTACCCAAATTTTTTTTTTGTTCTTTTTTCTAAAATCTGTGAGAAAAAACAAAAAAAATGGCCACTTTAACTTTTTCATGCATGTTTACATATTTTCTGACTGCTGTTTAAAAAATCATAACATGTTCATTTGTCATTTTTGGTCGACTTTTTTTAGAAATATTATGAAAAATTTTTGCAAATCAAGTCCAAAATTTTTTATTAATACTTTTTGAAATTCTTCTTGAGAAATCAGGCCGAATCAGTTGTGCTATTTTCTAATATCTATTTGATTACCGTATTTCAACCGATGGAAGGGTCAATCGAATATCGTTCTGAACTACTGATGAAATTTACAACACTTGCTTGTGACACCGGTTTGTGCCATTTGGCAAGCAATTTATAAAAATTTAATTTGTTTTCAAAAATCAAAAATTAAATTTCGGGTGTGAAAGGCTACTTTTCCTTTCCAAGTCAGGAAATTTTTTTCATATTTAAACGCAATTGAAAGTCATTTTTTTCCTAAAAAGCTGTTTTTCTCTTTTTTTTCATGAAATAAAACTTTCATATTGAAGCATTATTTTATATGGATTATGATTCTCCCACTTATTAGCGCATAACACCCGAAAATGCCTGAAGTTTTTAAATATCGCATTCAAAAAGAATTCTCACATCGGGTCAAGTTGGAAATGGATTTATAATGAAAGGTGGTTTTTGATATTTTACAGATATTTAATATGTTGAGAAATTAAAAATATAAATGTTGCAAAGAATGAACACTTTTATTGAAGATGAAAAATTAAAATGAACTTTTTCACATTTTATCTTTCATAAATCACTCCGAAAAAATGTACCAATCTGCCACATCGCTGCTACCCTTAGGGAGTGGGTGTCGCAAATTTGAGCCTCTTCCAAGGTCATTTTCCCGTCAACTAAGCAAGGTGAATAATTCCAAAACCTACGCCGACACTACGCTTTTAAAAAGCCTCTTAAAGACACGCAGTTTGGTACTACTCCTTCAATTTTCCATTTTTTTATTATTTTTTTTGTGTGGAGGCCTCCGGAAAAGCCTCACAAATCGTGCAAAATTACTTTTGATTTTAAATTTTGCTTTCGGCGGACATAAACGCAAAAAAACTAAAAAATAAAATTTTGAAATGATCAGTTTGGGAGGCTCAGGCAAAAGTTATCTCCTCCACCAGTTTGAGCGATAAAGTTTTGACTCATACTGCATCTGTAAACACAAGACTTGTTCAACAATAAACTAGAGATTTTTTTTCGAAATTTTGCTTCGGCGTCTCTTGTGGACCATGTCAATTTTTCATT
>SCLH01063109.1:0-10489 GCA_004367855.1 Oikopleura vanhoeffeni
CACTACTTGCCGGAAATCGAGTCTACGAGTTAATTTGCTCAAAAAAATTTCTAAAAATGTGTGGGTTTCGACTGCAATATAATTGTTCCCTACAGTTTTCTCTGCAGGTCCTACACATGTAATTAAAAAAAAACTTTTTCGAAAATAATTCCAAATTTTTGGCTGAAAACATCTTTTCGAATTTTGATCAAAATTACCCTTTAATTGAAACCCATTACCATTTGTGGAAACCATTTTTTTCACGAAAGTTGGTTTCCACAAATGGTTAGTTAGTGTAGAGATATTCACCACTATAAAAAGTGTCCCACTTAGAGAAATTGTTCCAGTTCGAGACGATTTCTTTACTTTTACTTATTATTTTCCTTATTGCTTTACTCAGTGTTCCAGTAAGATAAAGATTCATTACTTTAAAGATTAATAGTTAGAGAGAGAGAGCGCTGTACATAAATTAAATTACAAAAAAAATCCCGACAGAATCGATTTTATAATATTATAAACAGTGTATGATACACTATGAAAGCGTAGAATACACTATAATTTATAGTCTTAATTTGAGATAGCCCAGTTGCCTTGTAAATTACAAGCTGTAATTAATGATAGCCAGAATCTGGCTTGCAGATGTTAATTTCAATTAATTTCTTCAATGGGAGACTTCTCCAATTTGATTTCTGTGTATAAAATGTTTCACGGCTTTCTTTGTCTGACCAGAAATTTATTAATTCAGTATTTTAATTTTTACATGATTTTTAATGCTCGTTTATTTCATCTAAAGAAAAAATGTTCAAACAACTACAATTCAAGTCACTTGTCTAACAAAACAACGATAGCTACTAGACAGGTGAATCAATTGTAGCATTGAATTATTTTGACATAAAATAGAGGTCACGCAACTTTTTGCAAAAATAAAACAGAATTACAATTTATTGCAGCTACATTTATACATCAGACTAAGTACTACACCAACTTGGTAAGAAAGTAAATCGGCTTCATTTCCGTGATGTCGACGTTCGAAGAGTTGTATCAATATTTTGGAGAAAATATTTGCGAAAATCGATCAGAAATACAATTTAAAGTATATCTTTTACAGGACTTCCTGGTCGTTTTTTACTAGATTTTTAGCCAGCATTTTTATATTATTCGGTTTTAAAAACAACTCATCCGATTAAATTTTTAGATAGCTCCGACCATTGTTTCCAATTTTTCTAAGAAAAACTAATAATTAAATAATTTCAGTAATCCTAAAAATATTAGTTCGATGAACCAATTTTTTATTTTATTATTCTTTTTAAAAGCCGAAATTCGGCTGCCGAATTATACATATATTAATTATGTATAAAGATGTTGGCTAAATCTGGTGAAAAACGACCAGGAAGTCCCGTAATAGATACCCTTTCCCAACCAAAGTTGGGAAAAATGAGAATTTTTTTCGATTGGACCAATTATTATGTTTGATTTTCTGCTGAATATTTGTGGTCATTTTTAGC
The DNA here is from genome assembly GCA_004367855.1 of Oikopleura vanhoeffeni. Lineage (NCBI taxonomy): Eukaryota > Metazoa > Chordata > Appendicularia > Copelata > Oikopleuridae > Oikopleura > Oikopleura vanhoeffeni. The sequence goes on from SCLH01063109.1 coordinate 1,485, forward strand.
TATCTGAGATTTTAAACAGATAAGTCGTTTCCAAAAGCCGAAATTTCAATGATCTGGACACCCTATTTACTCTATCGAGGCAGATTAGTTGGGAATAGAATATGTGTATTATTTAAAAAATAAATTTATTTTTCAAAATCTGGAAAATTCCTAAAAGTTGGCAATATTGTCTGTGTGAAATTTGATCATTCAATTTATGATACAAACATTTATGCGTGACAATATTTTTTTCAATCATCTGACTCAAAGTTCTATGTTTTTATTGAACCCAGAATTCACTCCCAAGAAATTTTTAGAATTCTATAAATTATCAACCATTTACCAAAAATAAAATCCAAGTGTAAAAGCTATAAATTTGGAGCTAAAAATTTCGAGATGAGCATAAATATCTTCCGCATTCATCGTCGTTAATTTCATCGCAAAAAATGGTCCACTCCCAAATTGCTCTATTTTCTATAGATAAGAAAAAAAACAAAAACGCCTCAATAAGATAAAAAGAAGGCCACAAGTGCAAAAATTGTCGCACTCAAATTACACTGAACAAACAACAACAAAAAAAAATAGTTCAACATTTACGTTTAACGTCGAATACGACTGTTCCAAATTTCGAATTAAAGATTAAATACACAATGTGGGCCAGATGTTATGTGCATATCAAAGAAAATACCTGTTCTGAAAAACTTCCATGGTTTTGCTATGAACGCAATTTAATTGTTAACTTCTCTGTTTTTAGATAAATGTATTACCAAAATAATTTTTCTGGATCTGAGAACTAGTCGTCCAAGAAAAATATTTTTTCCATAACCACGTCGGAATAAGAGAAGATATATCAACGACACATATCAACGTCATATGGTAACGACGTCGGAAGTTCTTCATAACACAGGTTTTCTAAACACACGATAAAAAAACGATCCATAAATCACACTACAATATAATTAATTTTGTTCTAATTGTACCTTTTTTATCATATATATAAACTATATGAAGAAACGATATAAATTCTCTTACACGATTTTTGTGGAAAATCGGAAAGGAAATATTAAGATTCCAGTACATTAATTTTAGATATATCCAGATAGCACATCGGAAATTCCACAATTACAGCTTATACAATAAAAAATCTGGTTAAGATAGATGTAAGCCTTGGAAGTTTAACATCCGATTTCAAGCAAATTCATCGTTTTTCACTACAGATTCTTTCAGGTTTCATAATAAATTCAAATACCGTCATTTCCTACATGATTATGGTCGTTATGAATTTTAAGACAGGAGACTTCCCTCGTTATTTTATTAGTTTGATTAAAATTAAAAAAATGTAAATTCAAATAAAAACTTATGCCAGAAGACTTCAGTTGTCTGACTGTCAGACTCTGACCAAAAATTAGTTTAACGTGACGCATTGTCAGCAAACGGTAGACATCATTATTTAAACATTGACGTAAAATCAGGAAACGGTAGCCCTTATTAATTGCAGTATATTGACGTACATCAAAAAGCCGGAAACCTCATTATTTTTAAATAACAAGACTCTCCGTCGAAAATGGTGATGAAAAACCGGAATAGCTGAAAAAGATGTTGTAAAAACTTGAAATGTAAGGATTTGGTGCTGAACACGATGTCACCAATTTTTTTTGTTCTGAACACTCGGTGGCGCTGTTTTGATTTTTTTTTCAATAATCATGAAACCTTATTGAGAAAAAATTTGTAGGTACAAAAAATGCAGTCCTAAGACCTACTCAGTGAGTAGTACTCACCCCGCTGTTTTTGCCGAGGTGTTCAATCTTGAGGTGTTGTACAAGGAAACAATTTTATAGAGTGTGCCTGGTAGGTGAGTTTGAAATTATGTTAACAATTGCTAAATATGCGTAATGTTCTGTCGTTACACAGTGTTTCCGTTTTTACGTAGTTTGAAATAAGTGCATATTTACAATTTTTAATTTTTACTGACCAAACAAAGTTGTTTTTCATATTTTCAGAGAATATCATAAAAACATATGGCTTCTTAAATTAATAACTGGCTTATTTGATTCAGCGTAAAATTTTATTTCAGATGAAGTCTAAAATTCTAATTATACATAAGTATACTTCCTGAAACAGCGCCACTGAGTGATGCCATCAACAAAAAACAACGTTAGTACTTATTTTTTTCATATTGCTACGACGAATTAAGCAAAATAACTACATGTAGAACATTTTTAATGGAAGTTAATAACTTATTATAAGGAAATTTAATTAGCTTCAACCTGAAAATAAACTGTATTTTCGAACAAAAACATTACAGAAAATAAAAGTATTGCAGATGATTCGCAACCATTGGTTGCTTTAATTTCAAACTCAGTTTCATTCAACATATCAATATCCCTTTATCACCTTTTGGTTAGAATGCGTAGCCACTACTCCTTTTAACGTGTGATTTTAACGTTGTGGCTACGCATTCTAACCAAAAGGTGATAAAGGGATATATAACAGAAGTGATTGAATCTTTGGTGGTCGTGCTGCACGAGTCGTGCTACTGTGGAACTTTCGAATCCTTTTTTCTGGGATTATGAAGAAGTACAGTGTATTTTTAGAAATTTGCACGTGAAGTTAAGAAAAAGTCAAAATATTTCAATTTTGTATCAATAAGTAGTAAATATGGTGTCCATACGGTATGAACCACACCGTTAAAAATTCGACTTTTGAAAACGACTCAACCGATTGAGGTTTTAGATAGCTCAAAATGACCACGGTTATTTGAAAAAAAACATCATCCGAATCTGACAATTTTGACCTTATTTTTGAACTTATAATAAATTTCCAATGTTTTCTAAAAAAATAGGAAAAAACGGTCCGATTTTTTCGTATGATATATCCAAGACTATACTTGCGTGTCTCGTAGAACTTTGACGTTAGAGAGCTAACAAATCGTGTCATGTAATTGGTCAATACGCATTGACTCCAGGGGTTGGCAGTGCAAGCCACCCGAGCAGATTGAAAAAATCCTAACTGAAACGAACCGATCACATGTTTTATAGATTTTCGTTTGGACCGAACCGATCATGAACACATTTTTTCCGATCGCAATCCGGACCGAACTGATCACATTCTCCCGATTTGATCGGTAAATATTAAGGGGGTCGCTGTTTTTTGACAGATTTGCACTTTTTCATTTTTTTCTCTTGATAAGAAACTTTTTGCCACTTTGAAATTTTCGGATAAAAACTTTTTCGAACGAAATTTGGCACTTTTGTGCTTCCTTCGTATACGCTGATTTTTTCAAATATATTATTTTTACTTTATTCATCGTCTTTTGAAAAATCACTCAAAAAACGGGAGATTTAGGTTGAAGGCATCAAAATTGAGGTGAAACATTTTTTATTTTTTTAATAAATAACCGAAAAAACCGGTCTTCACCACCGAATTCAATTTATTTGTCATAATTTGATACTATTTCTACGTCAAAATCGAAAATTTTGAAATCCCAAAAATTTTGAAAATAAACGAAAGTTTCAAACATCGTAAGAAAATTTTTTCTCATGAAATGAATGAAAAAAATTGAATTCGGTGATCAAGACGGCTTAACAATTTGGCAAGTTTAATTAAGTAAAATAAAATTTAATTATTTTTGATAAATGAGGGCTTCAACCTATTTCTCCCAAACCGTAATTCGTTGCAAAATTATAGTTGAGAGTATAAACCAGAGCGAAAAAACAAAACGATGAAATATTTGTATAAACTTAAATATGGTATGATCTCCATATTCCATATTTTCATTCGGTGATTCCAGAAAAATAAATCTGAAAATTTTTTAACTATAAATGAGGAAAATTTTCAAAATATTTCTTATTATTTTTGACCAAAAATCACAAAACCGTGTCATATGATTTTTCAAAGCGCAATGCTCTAAGAGCATATAAAAAGTATGTGGTCACCGACTCGAAAAGTTAAAGTAGCCATTTTGTAGATTTTTTCTCGTTGATTTGAACCAAATTTTGAACGTAAAATAAGTCATTTTTTCATGATGTTCGGAACTTTTATTGAAAATTTCTCACAATTTGTCGAATTCGAAAAGTTTAATTTGAACTCAAAATTTTCTTAAAAAGCCATAATGCAAAAATTCGCTAGTCACAAAAGTTGCCTGGTTTATGAAAAATCACTTTGATGGTATTGAAACGAATGTATAAATCCAGTGAAAAGTTTTTCATCAAGAGCCCATATGCGTATCTGTCAAAATGCATTTTGACAGATTTGCACTTTTTTCAATTTTTCTAGTCTTGATCGGAAACTTTCTGCCACTTCAATATTTTCGTATAAAAACTTTTTCGAATACAAGTTGCCACTTTTGAGCTTATGTTGTTTGATCTGAATTTCCTTAGATTGATTATTTTTACTTCATAAATCGTCTCTGAAAACTACACTCAAAAACGCGCGTTTGCTACTTTAGGTGTCTAAATTACAGTAAAATTTATTTCCTTTTTTTTGTTAATTAGGAACCCAAAAATACGGTCCTGTCGACCATCGAAAATTTCATTATTTTAAATTTTACGATTTTTAAGTCAAAATCGAAAATTTAAATTTTTGAAAAAATACGAAAAAATCGAAATTTTAGCACATCGAAAAAAATATTTTTTTTCATGATCCTAATTTATTAAATTTGAAATGGTCGACAGGTCGGCTTACCAAATGAGCAAGTCTCGGTGAATGAATTTTTTTTGGATTCTTGATTAAAGAGGGCTTAACTAGATTTCGCGCAAACCGTATTTTCATTCAACAAAGTATGATTCAGAGTATAAACAAGAGCGGAGAAAGAAAACGTATACATGTTTAAATATAGTGAAAGTAGGCATTCCTAATATTTTCTGCTAAGGATTCCAGAAAAATTTGTTTGAAAAATTTTGAACCAGAAAAATTAGTTTGAAAAATTTTGAACCAGAAATGAGGAAAATTTTCAAAATATTTCCAAAAAGTTTCGACCAAAAATCTCAAAAAAGTGCCATATGATGCGAAAAGTTGAAGTAGCCATATATTGAAGAGTTATTTTCGTTGATTAAAAACAAATAATGCAAAAAATATTTGAACACAAAATAAGTCATTTTTTTTGATAATGTTCGGAACTTTTTTCAAAAATTTCTCATAATTTGTCGAATTCGGAAAGTTTAATTCGAACTCAAAATTTTCTTTAAAAGCAATAATTCGAAAATTCTGTAGTTACAAAAGTTGCCTGGATTATGAAACATCATTTTGATGGTATATCCCTTTATCACCTTTTGGTTAGAATGCGTAGCCACTACTACTTTTAACGTGTGATTTTAACGTTGTGGCTACGCATTCTAACCAAAAAGTGATAAAGGGATATATTTGATACTTATGTAATCAATACATATTGAATTTTATAATTTTTAAATATAATGAAATTTATTCGCCCCCCAATATCATTATAAAAATCTTTATGTATCAATTACATAAGTTCATTATATATTAACAGCCTTCTAGTGTACACAGTATACATACAAATTTTTTTGAAAAAAAAATACATAATGAAAATTATTGATCATTTTTTTGATTCGAAAATGGCTAAATTTAATTTTTGAAAAAAACACATAATGAAAATTACTGATCATTTTTTTGTATGAATAATTATCAGAGTATGCGGAAATTGAAATTTTGAACATATGCCACATTATGTATTTATACATTAGCAAAATTATGTATTTCAACATTCCCCACATTATGTGTTAATATATAATGTATGGTATATTGAGAAGAATATATAAACCCAGTTAAAAGTTTTTCATCAAGAGCCCATATCCGCGGATATCCGTATCTGTCAAAATGCACCGAGGCCCTTAAGGTNCTCATTGAATATTTTTTTATTTAATTACAAAAAAAATACTTTTTTTCCATTAAATAGTGAAAAAAAAATATATTTAAGTTCAAAAATACTTAATGGAGATTAAGCCTTGATTTAGGTTTTAAAGATCATTAAGTTCTCAAAAAAACCGTACTTAATGATGTTTAAGTAGAAAATGATTAACCTCCATTAAGAGTTACTGTATAATGTATGGTAAATTGAGAAGAATATATAAACCCAGTTGAAAGTTTTTCATCAAGAGCCCATATCCGCGGATATCCGTATCTGTCAAAATGCACCGAGGCCCTTAAGGTTCGGATAATTTTTCGATTTTTCAATTTTTATTTTCCAAATTCCACTAGTAGTTTTCGGTATTATGGAATTATTTGGAACGAAAAACTTAAAATTTAGTCTGAATGTGAATAAAATATAATTATTTAATTTATTAATGAGTTATAGAATTGCCTAGGAATTTGGGATTGACTGGTTTAATTAATTTAAAAATAAACTCTGTGGCGGAAATACGAGCAGGTCGGTCTTACCAGGGGTCTGCACAATTTGTTATTTCAAGCTAACAGAGAACTGAATAAGATTTTTGAGAAAAAATTTAAAATTTGATTCTAAAATTTCCTTCATTATTTGATTTTATAATGAATATCCCGATTTTTTCATTCTTAACGCATTTTCTATACTTTCCCAAAATTTAAGATTGAATGAATTTTTATTTCAAGGAATTTTTTCTTAAATTGCCTCTTGATATGTTTTTGACCATTTACGCAATATATATTGTTACGGTAACAATCAGTAAGAAAATGGTAAATTCGATTTCGGAAAATGTTCTATTTTGAACATTTAATCTTCCATCAATCGATAAACTATAAAAATGATAACGATTAATAGATTTTAAGATAATTTTATGAATAAATTCGTCTTAATGAAAAGAATATATAGACTATATATATATAATATAGTACATTTCTAAACTTCGATAACTTAAACGCAAATATGGTATTTTCAATCGATCATAATAGTCTTACATCCAGAAAATTGTAAATTTAGTTAAAGAAATTTAGTTAAAGAATTTTCGTTGATACTGTATGAAAAAACTTTTCAGCTACGGTAGATATTTTAAAATGTCCTAGGAAATATTTAGAGATAATTCCTACATATTTTCGCGAAAATCAACTCGATTTAAGTTAATAGTATTTGGATATCCATTTTAGGATGAAAAATGCTTCCAGAAAATGTGGTGAACTTTTTTTCCCTAAAAAGGTCCGAATCGGGCACAAATCGATTTTCAAGGTCGTGTTTCTCATTGAATATTGTTTATTCTTGCTTCTTATCAACCTCTCAACCGCTTTTTAACTTCAAACTAATTTTTTCTGAAAAATATTGGAAATTGACATCTATTGCTCGAAAAAGATTTTCTTGGGCGAACACATGTCAAATTTTTTTCATCTGAGTTAATCTGGGCAGAAAAACGTAAAATGTTCTTTATCGCCACCAGGAGGATGATATTTTTTTCTAATCTATAAAATTTTCATTTTTAGGGTCATCTCAACAAACGCTAAAAATTTGAATGCGATATCTTAAATATTTCTTGAGTCATAATTTGTACGAATTATCCCTAGAGAGATTTAATAAATTTGTTCGACGCAAAATTTTCTTTTCAAATTTCACCAGGAAAATTTTCAAAAAATAAAGAAAACACATTTTTGCAATTACCTATCATTTGACTTGGAATTTCCGAAGTAAATTCAGGGATAATTTCAACCCAGATGATAGGCAATTTAAAAAACGGGTTTGCGTTTTTGGACACTTTCCTGGAGAAATGTTGAAAATTTTCAAATAGATCCCTTTTATTCATTATTTCCTAGAACATATCAAAAAATAAGCTGCCGTAGGCAGAAAAAGTTTTATCGGCTCTACCTCACTGTATGAGTTATGAGGTCTTATTTTCCATCTTAACCATCTTAAATAAAATACACCTAGCACGATCAATCAAAGTTTCTAGCAGGACCTGTAATCCAATCGAAACAAAGAATCGTGCTTGGTTTTTTCATCAAACAAGATAAAAAAGACATGTAGAATAATTATTATTTTGAATCAACTCTGTGTTAAGAGAGCAAAGACCGCAGGTTTCATAAGGTTCTATTAACGTTAAAATGCTTCAAATTGACGAGGATGCTTTGAAAGCACTGCTTTCAGTTTGTGCTTTCAATCAACTCATCAGGATTTTTTTCTTCATTTCAGTGTTTTTTCCTTAACTCAAGAGTCTTGAGAACAGAGCCTTTGGTCCAGAGGTTGGGAGCCGAGCAGGTTTTTATCATTGGTTCGGTAATGTTCTATCGAAAAATCAAATGTGATCGGTTTGGCTCATGTCGAATGGGGGTTTTCAAAAATGATAATTTTTGAAGTTTTTGGTAATTACTGGTTGGCATGACTCGAAATATCATTTGGAAATTATTTTATTTATATTTTTGAAGGGGTTGGTCGTCATGAAACACAAATCAAACAGAAAAGTTTTCGAACTTGAATTTTATGAAGGATCGGAAATGGGATTCGAATTCAAAAATATTCAATTTTGGTTATTTTTTCAAAAATTAAAATGCACGGCAGAAACAGGGCCAGAACCAAGCCTAGCGAAAAACCAACTTTTCTTGTCTGATCAAGGGATATCAATTTGAAAAAATTTCCGACGACCATTTTTTCTATATTCTGTATTTTCGTGTGAAGTTATTGATGTAACATTTGAAACATGTTACATGCTAAGGCTGTTATCGGCTTTTTTGACCTGAAAAACCTATAAGTTATAGGTTTTTCCCGGGGTCATACCCGGGAGCACTATCTGCCAAACTAAGAGCGTCAGCAATAATTCCATAAACTTATAGGGTCAACTCTTCTCAAAAAAAACGAATCCGACCATCAAATTTTTTTTTAGAGCCACGTAGTGGTCAGAAATTAATCATGAAAAACACCTTTTTGGGCTTTCTAGAGCACTTTAAGGTATAATATATTTCTCATCAATTTTTTTAATTAAATGGATCTTGTTAAGAAAAAGTTAAGCTATTTATTAGAAAATTTTTTTTTGAAAATTTCGAAAAAAAAGTGTTTTGTCGAATTTTGAAAAAAAAATTATAGTTATTTTGATGAAAAATGCGTGGGCGGAAAT
>SCLH01063110.1:0-40758 GCA_004367855.1 Oikopleura vanhoeffeni
TAAAAATTTCGAAAAAAAATAGTACTTTTGCTTGTTTGGCGAGAAATGACCTTTGAAAAGGCTCAAATTTGCGACACCCACTCTCTTAAAGTTCATTTTCCAAAAATATCATTTTTAAATTTCCTTTCTGAAATTTCATTAAATTGAAATTTAATTTTTCTAGAAAGTTCCTTTTTCTAAAATTTTCATTTTTATTAAATTTCATTCTAATTTTTCAATACGTTTCGACTTTCCATTATTGTTCGATGTTCGATACGTATCTATTGTTCCGATATCGATATGGTTTGATTAACGAAACCTTTCGATTTTGCAAGCCTATTTTTATAAGATCGTATCGACTAAAGCATTACAAATAACTATATCGAATCGTATCAGCTCGACTGGCCCCGTAAATTTCACGACCATATCGGATCGGATCGAACAAAAACCGATACCACCCGATTTTATATTTCTAATACTACCCGATTCATTTTTGCCGATCCCTACTACAGGAAGCCAGCATTTTTTGTGGAAGAAATTATGAAAATTGCGTTGCTTGTCACACTTGTGTTTCATCACCCGCTGAGAATAGAGATATCTGTGTATATAATCCAGAAATGAACCCAGACTCTCTGCAAGCGTATCGAAAACGATATCTTGATGAACGATCTGGATCTTGGACAAATAATGTTTGTTCAGTTGAAGTACGGGATATGGGTTCCTACGAATATAAGGAAAGGTTTAAAATTTTCTAATAAGGTGTATTGAAACTTAAAATTTTCTGAAATTGTAAACTTTTTCGTTTTCATTGAAACTTTTGTCAGCAATTATTTTTATATTTTACTCAGCTGAGACCATATTATGGTCACCATAAGGAGCATATTTACAGAGCTTTAGGATGACGGGAAAAAGTTTATTTTTAAAACTTGACCGACTGGAAATTTGCAAATTTCAAATTTAATAAGAATTCCAGAAGATTTAATTTTGACCGGATTTTGGTATTTTTGGTTTTTCGGTCTCAGAGATTGAAAACACCATGTACTAGTATATTATTGGCTTCTCAGAATTTTCTGGTAAGTAGCACAAGATTTTTTTTTACCTAACTTTGGAGATCTTTCAAGAAGAAATTTTTGTTAAAATTCGTAAAAATTCACTTCCGGTCTGTCAATTATAAAATTTTATAAAATAAAAGACAAAAAAATACCTGAAAAAAAATTTAAAAAGATTAAAGAAGACATTTTTTAAGTTTTTGGCAAAGTTTGACGAAAATTCATAGAAAATGCCGAAAATCCACTATTTTTCAATTCGAGAAAAAGACCTGTATGAAACTTATTCGGAAATCAAAACCTTTTAATAGGACGTCGTAAGATCAGTTATCCAAATATCTGACGAAGACCTTACGAATGTCGGTTATGCCGTTCGTGTAGAAGATGCGGAATTTTGCAAAACTGATCTTTGTAATGGAATAACTGACCTCGAACCAGAGCCCGTTCTCAACGTTCGATGTTTCTACTGCAAAGCCGATCTCACTGATACTACAAATCCTTGTGTCTCTGGAGATTTCAGCGAGGTATACCATGTTCATCGATAATTTTTTTCTTTAATTTTTTTTATCGATTTTATATTATTTTTGTCATCGACTATTCGATGGCCAAAGAATTATCATAGTTATTAATTTTTTCGTCGATAGTGTTAAACGATGTTCACGGTTTAACTCAACCTGCACTCAACCTGCACTGCTGTGTTTTGAAAGACAGAAACCAAAATATTATTTTGGAGAGAAATATTTAAGCATTTTTAACTTTTACACCTGACACCACCTGAGAGTGCAAAAAGCAATTTCTTGTATCTCAAGTCGAGATTCTCGACACTGGGACCACTCGGTTTAGTTCATTAAATAATAAAAAGTTGTGGTTTTCTGACAGAAGAAATAATTTTTGCTCACACTAAGTTCATACTTTTACATCATCAATAATTTATTAACACAAAAATTCAAATTTTTTGAAAAAGTTTCTCGGACAAAAAAATTTTAAGAAAACATTTCTATTTTTATGCAATTTCGAAATAACATAATGATTCAATATAAAAATATGTTTTTCTCGATGAAAATGAAATACCTCGGTTTTAGCGGGATAGATTTTCCATTGATTACTGAAACTTGTGATACCGGAATTTGCCGAACAGTCCGAAATGAAAATTTCATATCTCGAGAGTGCCAAGATGGTCATGCAAATGATAAAATTCTAGAAGAAATCGAAGGTTCTCCCACTGGAGCTGCTAGTGTTACTATAACTACGGATGGTTTTATTTGTACAGACCAAATGTGCAATAATAATGCCATTGATTTTAATTTCGAAATCAAAGATGAAATTCAGGAACAGGAGTATGCACGAATTAAATAGGATTCACTATGGTTCTTACTGTGCCAAAATAATTTTTTTTTAAAACATTTTTGATCGAACGTTTTTCTCCTATCTTTTGCTATAAAAATGCTAAGGCGTGCAAATTTCACAAATCATGTCGCAAAAATAAAAAAAACTTTGGCAAATTTTTATAGCAGAAACCAACCGGTTTCAACGCGAAAATGAAATATTTATTAGAAAAATGAAATCGTGAATCTGTATTTCACTCTTAGTGTTTATTTCTGCCAACTCACTTTTTATATCAAAATATGGGTATTCAAAAAAATCTATCAAAAAGTTTGTCAACGGAAAATGCTTGCATTCCCCTTGACTTTGGATCCCTTCCCTTTCTGGGGAAGGGAAGAGAGGAACGTTTCCTTTCCCTTTATTCCCCTTCCCGTTAACAAGCCTGACGTACACGATCTTATGAAGTGTACATTTTTGTGCGACAAAAATTGTAATATGCCATTTTTCAAATTTTTATATTTTCCTATCAAAAGTCCATGGCCGGGAATCAGCAAGTAGAGCAAAAATCGATAAATTTCATGTTCTTCAAATTGTTTCATTTTTTGCGCTTACACATTTTTCAAAAAAAAACACGTGAGAAAAAATCAACCAAAAATTTAAACCAAGTTTTAATTTGATCAAAGTCCGGACTTTGCATATCTTTGATTTGTCGATCGATTTGTCGGGTCTGTTAAGTTTTATTTTTATTCATCGTAAAATTCAATAAAACAGAGTTGATTCTGATTGGTCCCAGTTTTAATGTTGCAGAATTTTATAATAAAAATTACAATAAGTTAATGATGAACCAAAGCAAATTCTTCTTCGTTGCGAACTCTTGCCCAGGAATTCATTCCTTCAGTTATAGAAGTTCCTGTATTTGATCTAACATTTTGTGACGACGGAATCGGTGATACTAACACTAATCTTTGCATCGAATGCGTGAGCTGTGAATCTTTTGTTGACGATATTACTCTTATAGACGATCCACTATACTCGAATTGCATCGTCGATACTTCCAATAGTTAGGTTCACCATTTTCATCTTTTTTTGGCAGGGATTTATTTAGTATGCAAAATTATTTATCTACTATGCAAAATTGTTGTCATGAAAATTTAGCCATAAAATTCTATTTTTAAAATTGTAAGACCAAAAGAATACGGGCCGTGTTAGCGCTAGAGAGCTCTGAATTATTTTTTTCTCAAAGTTGCGTACATAATTTACCGGTAATTCTAAAATGAAATGTTTTTGTTTTGTCGCATTTTCAAATCAATACAATGAATTTGAAAGTTACTTTGAACGTCATCAAATGTGAAAAAATCAATTCCCAGAAAGTGACCAAAAAAACTTTTATAGGCTTTTTGCGGCAGAGATATTCAAAATTTTGACAAGAATCAATTTAATTTGATCTGTACTCAACCCGAAAAATAATCCGAAGAGTTTAAGGTTCAGGACTCTCTACCGCTAAAATCATTGACACGATCACTTTCAGACGACCAATCGTTTTTTGGGCTTAATTATTTTACTACCTAGTAAAATAGCTACTACCTAGGTACATAGTAAATGTAGATGAATTTGAACAACACGTTTTTATTAAAGAAAGTTAGGATTTTTAGAAAATGGTGAACTTTTAATAGCGCTCATTATTTCAAGCTTGAAAATGGCTGGCCAATATATTGTGCATTGCAAACAAATCGAGTCCTTAGTTCAAATGGGTTCAAATACGAAATCAAAAGAGGTGCAGTTCAGGGAGTAGATCCTTCTTTAATTGCTGATGTTGCACAAATTTCAAGTTTCCGAGCCAGTCGGGTCACGTGTGCTGGAGATAACTGCAATAATGTTTCATATGATTCTTTGCCTATTCCACCAAGTTATGGTTACCATTTTTTTAATCCGTTATTGATTTTCTAAGGACAAAAAAGACTTATTTTCTAATAGAAAAAATCTATCTGAAAATTTACTTCGAAAATGTATTTGATCTTCTTTCTGTTTTTTTGAAAAGGTTTTCAATTTTTTTTGCTTTGAACTTTTTTATATTGCTAAAATGTTTGATCCTTTTTTAATTTTAATTCATTCGTTAACTCATTCGTATTTTTTTTAAATAAGTTTGAGATCGTTGATAAACCCGAAACGCACCTTAATCTCTAACCCACGCTTTGGTTACGTCACGACCAATAAGCAATCAGTCACTCACTGATAGGGTTGCGCACGATCGTATTTTCAACTATTAAACGAGGGCTTTTAACTACGAACAAAATTGGAGTTCCAAGGTAGAATTTAAAAACTAAGAATATTATCGAACAATTTTTTCAAAATATTGTATTTTTCATGCTTTTTCACGGCGGAATGTCATTAATAAATGTTTGCCTAATGAACTTTAGATTTAAGTTGTTCCGTGCGCAACCCTACTGATACTAGAATTAGGTTGGCACGGCAAAAATCGACTAGTTTCCAGAAATCAGCATTTTTCGAAACTTTTGAAAAAAAGCTCGAGATTTTTCTTGAAATTTTTTTCGCAAAAATTCAAATTTCAAGCTAAACGATAGGCCATTTCAAAAACGGGTTTTAAAAGAATTATTTCCAAAGTTTGTAATGCTCGACAGTAAACTATATAAAATTACTTTGCCAAGTAAAATTTAATTTGCCGTTCCTACCTTATACCAGAACCACATAAGAAAATTCAGCATTTTAAAACCAGTCATTTTTAAGATAAAAACGATGACTCATTATTCATGAGAATAAATTAACCATTATGAAAGTATTTCTCCACGATGGGCTGAGGTCGGTTATGCTGATGAGTGTTTAAAATGTGACGCAACTAGTGATGATGAAGATCTTTCTTGTTTCACTGCCACTGACATTGAAACAGTCGAAACTTGTGGGGCAGAAGCTGCTTGTACCACTTTACTCACCGAAGAATGGGATGTGACAAAAAATATTATAAGAGATCCAACACTCTCAATTCAACGTGGTTGTCGAAATATCACAGGATAGTTTTCGTTTTTTGATATTTTTTAAATTTGGCCATTATCACAGTAGACTATTGTCAATAGTTTTTAAAAATAATGCTTGGAAAAAATTGCCAAAATAGTTATCCATGATAAAGAGCGCTGTATGTTTCGCCTTATCAATTCAAATAATTTCAGCTGAGTAGATATTGGCAACTTTATTTTCAAATGTATGCACTAAACTTACTTTTACTGTTTTTAGGAAAGTGACGGATTTAGCATTCACAGAAAATATTCAAAATTCAGATTTATTCATATTCTGTTCAGAGAGACTAAACACGAATATCAAGAGAGCGATATCAGTGTGGTATAGAATGAGGATTTAAATCGATAGGTGAGAGAAGAGGCCACCTGTCGGCCTATTAGGGACGGTTATTTCCCCGTCTAGTAAATTCTAGCGTTTTTTGCGTTACTTCTTCTGAACAGGATATTCAAAGAGTTAGCTTGCTTTTCACCTCATTTTTTCCATTTCTTGACAGGGGCGCTCCTGAGATCGTTATAAAAATAACGAAATATGAATGTTGTCTTTTCTAAATCATACAAATTTTTTTCAATATTAGTGGTCATTTAGTAATGAACACAATCAAAATTTGTATTTATTATAGATTTTATAAAAATCAAATTTTCTGATCTGATATCTTGTACCGAATACAGTGAATCAAAATTGCCGCGATAGGAATACAAACTAAATGTGTGTAGTATTCAGGGTATTGGTTAGCTATATTAGGGGGTGAGGAGGACCTCACCATTTTTTTAAATGAGGCAGGTGCGTCACGTGAGTCCTCACCACCCCCTAATATAGCTAACCAATACACTGAATACTACACACATTTGGTTTGTATTCTTATCGCGGCAATTTTGTCGATATTTTGTCCAATTTTTTTAAGGCGTGATCTTACTTTTGTATACTCAGTGTACAACTCAGTAATTATATTGCTAAGGTTTTAACGCATCAAAAGAGACCCTAAAACACTCTTCAATTAAGCGAAAAATTAATTTCCAAAATGTATTATATTTCGTTTTCGTGAAGATGAAAAACTTTTAAAAGTCGCTGTTGACATTTTAGACATTTCCGTCCAAATAAAAGATGTGTGGGCTTGCTCTGGAGAAAAGTGCAATGACATGCCAGATGCAAACTCACCGCCATTTGATGATCTTCCAATTAATATCGACCCAACTTTCGGTGATCAAGAAATTCCACTTGATCAAGTTGATACCGTCTGTCAAGAAACTGAATGTATCGAATGTTTGAACTGCGTCTTTGTTTATGGTCTTTCAGAAAGCTACGGTTGATAACGAGAATGTCTCACTTTAAAGTATATTTTTAGCAAGAAATGGGATGTCCGAGCTCTAATCTTTCATTTTCGATTATGCAAAATTTTGTTTTATAGAATTTATTTTATCGCCTCCCCAAACTAATTATTTTGAATAAATAAAGAGTTTGTGGTCAACTTGACAAAAATTGTGGAGGAAGCAAATATTGTGTCCCACTTAAAGTATCTCATTGGTCAATATCTTATTGAATAATATCTTATTGGTTCATTATGAACTTAGTGATGTCTAAACTTCTCTTCATTAATAATTCAATTATGTTATGTAATAATCATATTGGTTCACACGTGATGTTTAAACTTCTTGTTGTTAATAATTAAAATAGCGCATGATAAAATATTTGAGGTGGAATTTTGATAACACCTTCAATGCGCGTAGGTTCAAGTAAATAATAGAGAAAAAAGGGAAGAAAACCCACGCAAATTTTTCGTTTTAACAGGCAAGAAAAATCTCTTCCAAACCCTGGTGCCACATTTCATTTTATAAAAACCTTACATTCTGATTGGGCGGTTCCAACACGTTTATTTACTTTTAATAAACGCAATGGAAAAAGCGTAATAAATCGAAAAAGACCAAAAACTCTTTATTTATAAAAAAATAAAAAGCTGGGAGCACCCAAGTTTTGGAAAGCTATTTTATATCTCCAGTACTTTCAACCATATAAACAGTTATCCATCAGAATATCCATGCTCAAGCTCATTTTTTTTGAGAAGCTATCTTGACGAAAAAGCTACCCGCAAATACAATCATTGTATCTCAAACTCAATGTTGAGAGAAAATACAAAATCATATAATCGTATTTTGTCACATTATGTTGAGTCCACTGAATCTCCTGAAGTTCCAGCTGATTTCGATTATAATGGTACAGTCGAATTAAGCTCAACTCCTGCAAATTGTCCAGTCTGCGCTAACAAGGGTGACTGTCAACAGCCTGTCAGTTTGGGATTTTAAATTTTCTAAAATGTAACTTTTTAAAGAATTTTTTGAGATAAATCCGGGTAAAAATTAAATCACTCTCAGTGATTGGTCGAAAACTTTTTATTCGAAACTGCAGTAGATAAAGGGATTTTTAGGTCAATCGCTTCGAAAATATTATCAAATTATTTATCGTGTGCATAGCAATCATGGGTCGATACATTATTTAGAAAAGAACAGTTTTACTCTCTAGCGTTCCGCGTGTACATCATTGACCGGTGGTTGCTAATACCGTAAGAACAAAGTGCTGACATTTTGAAAAATTTTTCGACGTTTCACTCCCAACTTGATTATTTGTCTCACATTATGTTAGAAACCAAATTTTTATTAAATTTGAATCCCGAAATTTAGCTCACTTCCACACAGATCTTGTCCACTTTTAGTTTGTATGGATTATGAAGATGAGTACCGTCATTTCAAAAATTGTGCTTTTCCTCTTGAAGCAACTGAATTCAATCTTTATAATGTTCGCTTTGTTTTCGAAAATGGTCAGACGCAAAATTGTATCGAACCAAGATGTAACGCAATAGGAAGTAACAACTACTCACCTGTAAGTTATCCAATAAATTGTGATTTTTTCTCTAGAATAATAATTAATAATAATTAATAATAATTAATAAAATTAATTAAAATTAAAATAATTAATAATAATTAATAATAATTAAATAATAATTATAATAATAAATTAATAATAATTAATAATAATTAATAATATTAATAATAATATATATATAATATTAATAATAATTAATAAATAATTAATAATAATTAATAATAATTAATAATAATTAATAATAATTAATAATAATTAATAATATAATTAATAATTAATAATATTAATAATAATTAATAATAATTAATAATAATTAATAATATAATAATAATTAATAATAATTAATAATAATTAATAATAATTAATAATAATTAATAATAATTAATAATATTAATAATAATAATAATAATTAATAATAATTAATAATAATTAATAATAATTAATAATAATTAATAATATTAATAATAATTAATAATAATTATAATAATTAATAATAATTAATAATAATTAATAATAATTAATAATAATTACTAATAAATTAATAATAATTAATAATAATTAATAAATAATTAATAATAATTAATAATTTAATATAATTAATTAATAATAATAATAATTAATAATAATTTAATAATAATAATAATAATAATAATAATAATTAATAATAAATTATAATAATTAATAATAATTAATAATAATTAATATAATTAATAATAATATATATAATAATAAATATAATAATAATATAATAATAATAATAATAATAATTAATAATAATTAATAATCATTAATACATAATTAATAATAATTAATAATAATTATATAATTAAATAATAATAATTATAATATAATATAATAATTAATAATTAATTAATAAAATATAAAATAATAATTAATAATAATTAATAATAATTAATAATAATTAATAATAATTAATAATATTAATAATAATTAATATAATTAATATAATTAATAATTAATAATAATTAATAATAATTACATAATAATTAATATTAATTAATAATAATTAATAATTAATTAATAATATTAATAATAATTAATAATAAATTAATAATAATTAATAATAATTAATAATAATTAATAATAAATTAATAATAATTAATAATAATATTAATTATAATAATTAATAATAATTATAATAATTAATAATAATTAATAATAATTATAATAATTAATAATTTAATAATAATTTTATTTTAGGCTCCAGTTAATGAACCTATGGAGGAACAGCTTGTTTATCCTTTTCCAGCAGACGAATATCCCGGCATTTACCCACAAGACCCAGCAGATTGTATGGACCTCAATAACCCTAATGAAAACAGCAATCTATGCATAAGTTGTTATCAGTGTACTTATTTCTTAAACGATGAAGGTCAAGAAATCGGATGTAAAGATCCGGAACTCGAAGAATCCCAAGAATCCATCCGACAAACATTCAAAACCTATTGTTATCCACATGACGAATCACAAGGTTTATATATTAATGGAATGTACCAGGACTTTGGCCAATTAGAATGCGATCCAATGCTTCAAGTAAAACTAGAAGTTATCTGTGCAGTCAAGGCGGAATTAAAATCTGAAAACGACTTTTTCCAATATCTTCTTACGCGAGAGATGATCAGTTAGGCTGTCCGAAATCTCAAAGCGAAAAAAAGTTTCTATATTAGGAAAAAAAATATTTATTTGTAATATCGAAAAAAAAGGCACCAATTAGAAGACTGCATTCTAAAATTTTAAAGTTCGAGAAATTTTGTCTATCAAGATCATTTTGTAAGATCATTTGTTTCCGACAAAAATTTATCTGAAAATATTTTCGAAAATTTTGGTCCTTCCTCCTGATTGGCTGAAACCAAAGTTGTAATTTGATTCATTTTGACAATGGAATCGTATGTGCAAACATTATGTCATTTTGGATCAAGGTTCATAATCTGGAATTACGAAATTTGGCTAAAACCTGTTTTTTAGCTTATGAAAACCTTGAAATACCCAAAAATAAGGCTCGAGCGTGTCCACACTAATGGCTGTGATCAGTGAATTACAGAAAGTTTTGCGTCTTCGATACTGATTGGCTGATTTTTGACCAACCAGACGGTGGTATTTCATATAACTTATAATTGTTTTTGAAATTTACGCCTCCAAATTGATCAATTAGCTTTTTTTAAATTGCACTAAATTTTTCATAATGAGAGAAACCTCCGACAGCCTCTATCAAGTGTTTCACAAAGTGCTCTTGGCCAGCAAGGACCTCCTCAATTTGGCGGCTTTTGGTATATTGAACAGAATAAAACAGGAACAGCCTACTGTAACACCCCAGACTGTAATGATATCGACATTCAAAAGCCAGCTTCTGGCAGAAATGATGATCGATTAACTTGCAAAACGTGCGGCATCGTCAGAAACTTAGATGAACCAGTTGAAAATTATGGAAATGTAGATTGTATTGACGAGTTAGACGACGTCAGATCTGGCTATTGTGATGAAGGACAAGTCTGTGCGATCGAATACAATACATTTTCTCTCAATTATGATGGCCAAAATCCATTCCTTGAACAAAAAAAAGGTAACTTCATTTTAAAGATATTTTGAAATCGTTCTTTACTCTCATTTTTATAGTAATTTTTAACTGTTAATTCAGCATATCCTTTCTCAACCTAAGTACATCTTAAAAATGCTTACTATCTCTATAGCGCGTGTTCGAATCCCACTAATATTGTCTTAGTCATTGTCTTAGTGATGTTAAGTGATTGTTAAGTGATTACACACCGATCAACTTTGGCGGTCCCAATATCAAGCACTCTTGCCTATAATTAACCTCAAGACAATCACTAAAACAACATTAGTGGGATTCGAACACGCGCTATAGAGATAGTAAGCTTTTTTAATATGGACTTAGGTTGGGAAAAGGATATCCTATGGCGGGGTATGCAAATTTCAACTTTTTTGTGGTTATTTTTTTGTAGCTGTATGAACATTGTTGTTGCCACAAGTTCAACATAAAATATATGAGAATTTTGGACAAGATATAGCTGACTAAAACACGTTTTCACCAAAAAAAAATTTTAATTGAAGCTGTTGTCAAAAATTACTTTCAAGAAAAAAAAATTAAAATTTCAAAATTACTTTTTTCAGCTTCCATGAACTGGATAAAAATTTAGTGTTGATAATGTTAGCTTCCTAGACTAGGCGCTTCATTTGACACAAAAATTGAAAAAGCGAAAAATTAGTTTTTGAAACGAAATGAAAATAGCCATGAGAAAGATCTGTTTTCAAAGCCTTCAAATTGCATTTAAGATAAAACACGTAAATAAGATTCTCTTCAAATGTAGGCCATGATATAAATGTCGCATTTAAGTACGAACTGATGCCGGTACGAACCGGTTTTCCGATTCAGGGTTTTCACATGAAATTATCGGTTTATTGAACAAATCACGTCTAAAAATTACGGTAAATTGGAGTGGCACGTTGCTTCAACAATACAAATAAAACCAAAGTTTTTTTCTAAATATCCCCTTTTCACACTTTGCTTAGGATCTCGGCCCTGTGTGGTAACTAGCTGGCCGAACTAGCTCACTCACATACCACTTTGCACTACTTTACCACGCAGGGTCGAGATCTTAAGCAAAGTGTGAAACTAGGATATGATTGAATTTTCGAAAAAAGAGGAATCATTGAAAATCAAGAAACAAAAAGTTTTTTGATGTGTTTTCTGCAAAAAGACAAATTTGGCTAAATTTCAAAACGAATTTTTTATTGTTTTTTCTATCAAAGATAGTTTTTATTTGACGTTTCGGCTAAACAGCCATTTTCAGTTGTAAGAGAAATAAATAAACAGAATTTGTAAGTTGCTTTTTTAGCGCGAGAATAATTTGAAATTATGCGAAATTTTTATTTTTTCGTTTTAAAAATCATTTCGTATGATAAATATTTGTCGATCGAGAGCGTATTCTCGACTACCTGAATTGAAGTTTAAAATTTTTCGCGCCCTTCGAATTCGAATTGAACTACGAAATAAAGAATTATGATCTCGAATAAAGGTTTCCGAGCAACGTTTAAGGGCGTTCTCTAACTGATACAAATGTCCTAACTGGCACAATTTTTGGAACTGATATTTGGACCCGTAAGAGTACTGTTTATATTATTTTTCATTTTTTATAAATTGAAAAAAATACACTTTTTCTTTCAGAACAATTAACAAGGGGATGCGTTAATGGTAACATTGGAGACGCTGTTTCAGAAACCCGTTTGACTCAGAGCCGAACAATTATCTGTATGAATGATTTGTGCAATATTCTTGACCTCGGAGTTGACCCTGAAGATCTGAGTCCTCTACCACGTCCAGGCAAATGGGACCAGCCTTTGAATGTTGCCGAAATTGGCCTTTATTGTGGTCAAAATCAAGGAAAGGGGGAGAATAACACAAAAACTTTAATTTTTTCTTGATATACCGGGTGAGTTTCAAGTGGTGTTGAAACCAAAAGTAGAACGTTAAAAAATGCATTAGGCTAAAATATAATTATTTATCCGACGTTCAAGAGAATAGTATGATTAGATCTCATTTGAAATTTTATATTTGTTCAATGATCAAGGTTGAGCCTATGACGGCTCTGAAAGCGACTATAACGGATTTAGTAAAACGTTCCACTTTTGGTTTCAACGCCACTTGAAAGTCAGAGTCTGACTGTCAGACGGTATATATATTTGGCTTATACAATACAAATGGGAAAACACGATTGTGTGTTTTTTGAGGGCAAATATATGAAAGACTGCACATTGTAGAATCAAATAGTTGATAACAATGTAATATTTGAACAAAAATCTTACATCCTGAAACATAATTGAAGATCACTAATTGCTCGACCAATCAGGAACGAGCTTCAAAGCAGAGTCATATTTTGTGGCAAAAAGCCTATTTTTCCGTGAGTTTTGAAGGTAGAAAAATAGTTTGTAGCTTTTATCAACCAAAAACTACGTACGCAAGTTTGTTACTATCTTTTTTTTATAAATTTGAAATAAATTCGCTACAGAATAGCTAAAAAACGATTATTTTTAAGCTGATTTTGAGGGTCTCGCGCAAAAGCCTATTCCTTCCTGGATTTTTTAGTATTACATTTGAAACCTGTATAAAGCAAAAACAAATGAGTTCGTGGAGAGCTGTAACTATCGAAACCTAAATTCCGATGATTTTTTCTCTTCCAAAACTTTACTTTGAATTTCTGAAAATCCATAAATTTTGATTAAAATGCTTAAAATCAAAACAATATATTTTCAAAATAATGAAAAACTTTCTTAACGCTGTATTGTGTTAAAATTACCACCAGCTTATTCAAAATTGTCCATATTTTCAGAAAAAAACTATGAGAATAAAATTATGATTTTTTTTTGTTTGAGCCTCAATTCATGAGGGGTACCCCCTTAAAGCCTTGCTTGAAGTCTTCTCGAGCCACTTTTTTCCAATTTTTTCTGATGAAAAATTCTAGAGAATTTCCGATTTTCTCAAAAAACAAGAAAGTTTTATCAAAAACTTTTTAGGGGAAAAAACAATTGTGTATATTTAACTTGATTTCAAATATCACTATTTTTATCTCATTTTCCCCTTCAACTCAAGAAAACTGTCTCCAGTGTATCACCTGCTTTTCTGGTCTTGACGATCCATTCAATCCTTGCCGAAATAATGCCGATCTTGGAAACAAATTAACTTACAGAAAACGATTTTTTGATGACTTCAAAAACGAATGGGTTAACAATGCCTGTAGTATAGTTACTGCAACCGTTTTGGACTCTGAAAGAAGTCTAACTGGAGTCGTCCGAGGAGTGATTCAATTTTTAGATACTGATTTGCCAGCGCTTGAGATTTGGCCACGACCGACATATAGTTATAACTCCGAGCTCACCTACTGTAATACTGATTTGTGCAATGGAGTTTCTAGCGAAAGACCAGATTCCGACATTTACTGCTTTTATTGTGAATCGACTGATCCCAATAGTGAATGTTGGTTAGGACTATTTGAAAATACCGATTCTCAAGAAAAATGTTCAACTGGTGTTTGCAAAACCACTCAAGGAGGGTTACTCTTGATTCACGTAAAAACTCAAATTTATATTTTTATAAATATTTTCAGGCTTTTTATCACCATTATTATTCAATTTTTCGCTTATTTCGAAGATTATACTTCGGCCTGCTTTTTCATCCACACATGATAACTGTGACTAGTGACCAATTAAATCGCACGATTCTTCAATTAAATCGACAATCTTGTGATTTGATTGGCTGTGATCTTTCCTGACGTCCCTGTTATTACACTTCAGTAAGAAAGCAGGCACAAGGATTATTTTCGATTTGTAAAATATAATGTTATGTTAGATCGATAACATTTTAAGTCAGTAAAAACATTGTTTGCCCTAACTATCAGCCATCAATATTTTACGTACCTTTATTTTTCAAATTTCTGATTTGGGGAAATTTTAATTTCATATATTTGGTGGTTGTGAACCATATCGCGAAATTCAGTACAGTTGATGTCTAGATTATGCTCCTTTTAGCTCTTGCAAAAAACGGGGGTAAAAGCTCGTAATGGGCAGCTTTTTTCTCCAAATACCCCTTCAAAGAGCTACTTTTTTGATAAAATACACAAAAGAGAAGCTTTATCTAGAGGGGCATTATCTAGACAACCACTGTATCAAATCAGTATTGTTCGATAAAATTGAAAAAATATTGAAGTCTGCCTAGGCTGTTATCGGTTTTTCATCTATGCTTAGTTTTTCAAATGACCAGATTTAAAAATAGAAATAAATTGGTCAAAAAAAGCGTCATTCATAAGACGTAACCGAAATGTAAGGCACAAACTCGTTTAATGAGGATTTTATCAGACGAGAATGTGAAGATAATGAAATATTGGCTACTGAGGCCCTTGCTCAAGAAATGAACATGTTCACGGTGACTGTGGTGGGTACTGCCCAGAGCTGTAGTGGTTCTAATTGCAATAATGCCTATGTGAATACTGAGTTAGAAATTCTTGAAGAAAATCCAGTTTATGAACCAATGCCTGTTCCGAACCCTGTTTTCGATATTGAATTATGTAACGATTTGTTACAACCAAGATTGGCTGCTCAAACCTTTCTGAATAGTGTTGCAATAATTTTCAGGCCTTTTTATGTCTTCAAGGAAGTTGAATTATATCATATCATAAACCGTATACAGGGGGGACAATATCGCTTATTTTTTTCAAAAAATAAGGCGATATTGAGCATTTTCAGCGTCAAAAAATGAAAAACGCATGAGCGTTCGAAATGACGATAATTTTATATGTTGTTAAAACAGGAGTTTAACAGTTGTTTCGAATGTATTAAATCACCAAAATTCGTAGAATTAAGTACCCCACCAAACGTAATCAAATAAAAGTAGATACGACTTAATTTGAGAAATTCAATCTTTAAAATGACGTCATTCATGACGCCCACAATGTAATTTGTAATAGAAATCTCAAAAAAAATCGGCGATATGGCCCATATCATATCCCTTTATGACCTTTTGCTTAATCTAAGATATGTGGGCTGAAAAGAAGAGAAATCATGAGTGGCTAGGAGGGGTCTTAGGAGTGTTAGGATTGGCTCCCTCAACCCACATCTCTTAGATTAAGCAAAAGGTCATAAAGGGCCTATTAGGCACATTCGGCAATATTGGATAAATTCCGGGAAAGGTATAATTGAAATTTCGAGTTTTATTTTCAAATCAAACTCAGGTGGCCCCTTGTCAAAATTCGTAAAAATGAATCAATAGCGATCTGGTGATTTTTATTGGACCTCATAGGTGCAACTTTTTATAAAAATACAATTTTTATTTTCGAACTTGGGTTTTTTATACAAAGCTCCACGAGTCGTGGACCACGACTTCCAGTGCCTATTTATCGTTATCATTCGAATAAATGACGAACAAGTTTAAACAGCCTTATTTCAGAGCAAATACTAACAAATGTATTGCTTGTTATAGCTGTGACCACATTATCAACGATAGTGAAGATCCAGATTTGGAAACTTGCATAACTAAACTAGACGAAGCCCAATTACAATATTTTTGGAAATCCGAAAATGGCATTCCAACTGTTTGCGCGTTGAGAACTGATAAAACTCTGTCTACAACTGGATACAAATATTATATCAGACGAGGAGCAGTTATGTACATGGATCCTACTCTGGTTGGTGAAGGAGGGTGAACCATTTTGAACTGAATATGATCTAAAACGAGTAATTTTGATTTATTTTGAAATTTTATTAAGCCGACACTTGATTGCAAAAAAAAATTCCAAGAATTCCTATTTTTCATGCTTTTTCACCCCGGAATGCCATTGATTAATTTTTTCGATGTTTACTCCAGATTTTAGTTTGCCCGTGCGCAGCCCTCACTTAACGGTTAAAACCAGTTTATTTCAGAAAAATAACATATTTCTCTCAGATCAATTTTAGCGCATTTCTTTATTTTTCAAGAAGGTTATTGAGTGCGATTTTTTAAATTTTCGTTACCCGACGGTATTTTTAAAAACGATTATTTTTATAAATCTTATCTGGAGCATTTCAGAATCGTGATTATTCTTGGTAAATACAGTACTTATGATCTTGCTAACCATTCAAAAATAATCGCAAAAAAATCTAGACCAACAAGCAATTTTTTTTATACCAAAGTAAATTTTTTGAGACATGCACAATTCCCTAAAACGAATTACCGTTTACCCTTTTCAGGCAACACTAAAGTCGAAGTTTTTCGACAATCTGATTTCTACTGTAAAGATGATTCCTGCAATGGATATTCTGTCGATAGATTACCCATTCCACCCATGGTTAGCCCACGCACTGTCGAGCATTCAAGAAAGCGTCGAGCAGCCCCAACTTGCTTCACATGCTCTTTTGATGACAATGAGAACATAGACACTCCAGGCTGTCTTTATAATCTTGAAGGTGTACCTGCTTTACAATGTAGAGAAGAAGAGGTTTGCAGCATGAAATATGTCGAGACGTATACTATTTCTGACGATCTTTTCCCAAATTTTGATCTTTCTGTAGAGCGAGGTTGCTTCGAGGCTAATGTTAATAATGATAAAATTTATGAATTGATTAGTCGAAAAATTGAGACTTGGGTCTGTAAAGGACCAGCATGTAATAATCAACTGGAGGAACCAGAAATGCCACCATATACTCCATTTCCAACTGATTTGGAGCGATACACAAGGCATGGGTTATAATCAATTTGCAGTTAGTACAGCGTCAGTTTGAAGTGGCGGTGAGACTTAGGGCTATCATACAAAAAGCTTCAAATTTGGCATTAAATCACTTCAAGTCTCGACGCTACTTGAAGCTCCCGCGGTATTCAAAAAATTTAGAAACCAAACTTATTCTTATGTTTTTGGCTAATTTAGTCGTGAAACAATGATTTAATTCTGCATTTATTCGTAAAAAATGCTACGTATTGCCCCGGCTAAGAGCTATTATATTGTCTTTCCAAAAACGCAGCTGAAACAAGTTTTGGATAATTTTAAGGGTGTGCTTTAAGTGCCCAAAATTTATTGGCCGTGCTTGACCCCAATTCACACATGTCATTTTTGCCAAGCTATTTTGATAGGGGGAATTTCATTTTGGGCAATTAAAGCGCGCGCTTTAACGGAGGCAAAATTAGGGAAAATATTAAATGTTTTTGGATTCTGGGCACTGAAATCGCGACCTTCAAGTGCTCAAGAATTTTAACTTTCTTCATACTCAAAGAAAAATCTGAATTCTTTTGGATTTTGAGCACTTAAGGGGTGGTGTGAGTGATTTCTGACATTTTGGAGGCTTGATACGGCTAAACTGATGACGGTAGAACATTTCTCATCAATACATATGAAAGGTCTATCTTTGATCTCGCGATTCCACTAGACAGTTCAGTACCACTCCCACCAAAATCGAATATTTTGAACATAAAAGTGAGAATTAGAAAATCTAAGTGCCACCAAAAAATGCCTTGTATACGATTTGCTGGAAACGATATTAGCAACTATGGCCTCATTTTCAACACAGCGGATTCTAGAAAAAAAATGGGGTTTTTCTATAGATATTTCGTTTTGCTCTTCAGCACTGTTTGTGTTTGAAATGAGACCATAGTTGCTAATATCGTTTCCAGAAAATGGTATACAATAAATCTTTTGGTGGCATTTAGATTTTCTAATTTTCATTTTTATGTTCAAAATTGTCGATTTCGCGCACTTTTTGTCGATTTACAGCCAATCAGGCCGAAATTCAAAAAGTACTTCCCATTCGACTTAGATTTTTTTATATTCCAGGAAAAATGTTTGGCACTTAACCGTGTGCTTTAATTTTGGGCACTTAATAGGTCACTCATATTTTATTTTAACCCACAATCTAGACCTCTGAGCTCAAATGATGTGGCTACACTTTGCGCTTGGGATGATTGTAAAGAATGTCAAACCTGTACCCAAACCTACGGAGTTGATGAACAATATCCTTCAGGCTACGAATGCGAGACCTCTACTTATAAATCATCCTTTTTAAACTTTCGTGATACTTCAAGACTCATTTATAATCATTGTGCTATAAAATCAGGACTTCAAGAAACTAACAAAGACGTCAAAATTCGATATGTACAACATTCTGTGCTACAAAGTGATGACAAAGAATTTGTGATGAATCCAGTGACCAAAACTTCATTTGTCAGATTATCTGAATCAATGACTAGAAGTTCTTGTATGGTTTGTATCGATGAGGAAGAATGTAAAGCTCCAACAAGAACTTGTCCTTCAAGTCAGGTGGGTTTTTGGTGTTTTGGGTTGAGGGNTCACTCCACCGCAAAATCGAATATGTAACATAAAAGGAGAATTAGAAAAATCTAAGTGCCACGCAAAACAATTTCCTTGTATACGATTGCTGGAAACGTATTAAGAACTATGGCCTATAATTTTTCCTACACACAGCCGATTCTAGAAAAAAGGGTGTTTTCTATAGATATTTCCTTGCTCTATAGCACTGTTTGGTTTTAATGGACCATAGTTGCTAATATCGTTTCAGAACAATGTACCACAAAAATGCTTTTGGTGGCATTTACATTTTCTAATTTCATTTTTATGTCACAATTGTCGATTGCGCAGCACTTTTTTTGTCGATTACAGCCAATCAGCCGAAATTCAAAAAAGTACTCCCCATTCGATTTTGTTTTTTTATATCCAGGAAAAAGTTTTTCGCACGAACAGGCCTAAGTGGCGCACGAAAGTCACCATCTATTTTATTTTAACCCACAATCTAGACCTCTGAGCTCAAATGATGTGGCTACACTTTGCGCTTGGGATGATTGTAAAGAATGTCAAACCTGTACCCAAACCTACGGAGTTGATGAACAATATCCTTCAGGCTACGAATGCGAGACCTCTACTTATAAATCATCCTTTTTAAACTTTCGTGATACTTCAAAACTCATTTATAATCATTGTGCTATAAAATCAGGACTTCAAGAAACTAACAAAGACGTCAAAATTCGATATGTACAACATTCTGTGCTACAAAGTGATGACAAAGAATTTGTGATGAATCCAGTGACCAAAACTTCATTTGTCAGATTATCTGAATCAATGACTAGAAGTTCTTGTATGGTTTGTATCGATGAGGAAGAATGTAAAGCTCCAACAAGAACTTGTCCTTCAAGTCAGGTGGGTTTTTGGTGTTTTGGGTTGAGGGTGTACTGGTCGCTAGTTTTATGGGGATTTTGAGGCATTTAAAATGCTCCAAATTGATTTGATATGATAACAAAGTGTCCTACCTACAAAAGTATCAAAAAAAATTTGGAATGTTCGCGTTTTTCGTTTTTTTTTTGAGTATTTTTTTTTTCAAAATAAGGTTTAAAAAAACGTTTGCTTTAATTTGACCACTAAAACTTCAAAGTATCATCATGACGTGAGCCAAATTTATCATCAGTGATACAGTAGCTTTTAAAAAATTTCGAATGAATTTTATAATTTTTTCTAGGAGGATATAGTTTTTCCAACCAATAATTGCCAAAAAACTGTGATTTTTTCGTATTCTAGAGAAAATATAGCAAATTTTAAAATTTGCTCGAGATAAAGTTTGACTTTTTGAGTTTCCCCTGTATACTTTTTTTTTCCTATTTTTTGCTACAATAAACATCGTGGAAACCGTTCCGAGTCATGCGTAGGTTCAAGTTATTTGATACAAAAAACGAGTTTTTCTCATCGCTCGAAACGCTCCCCACGATGAGTACTGTATAAAAGTCCGTAGGCGCAAAACTTTTTCTTATTCGAAGTAAAAACGTGTTCAATATACCAATTTCAAAATAATTATTTGTGTTTTAAGGCTTGCCGAGAGTACCTAGAAATGGAGGGATCTACATGGGTCACAAAATCTAGAAATTGTGCATCTGAGGCTGAAAATGTTCTCTTCCTCGCTGGTACTACAGAAATCACGGAACAATTTGAGCAAACTGGTTGTGATGGAGAAGCATGTAACATGCCAGGACTCGAAAATCCATATCAACCCGTAAGTTTTCATTTAAATTTTGATCATAAATAGCATCCGTATTTATGAATTATTATTAAGTTTTGATATCCTTCATGAGTTAAGTGAAAATGAATATGCGATTACACTCCTTGGATTAATCAGTGGCACTGATTCAGTGCTGAAAAACATGATTGAAAAAGTAAAAAAAACCATCTAGTTGTCAGAAAAAAAAGGATTAAAATTTGCTTTTTCAGCCTAAATTTTGAATTGAATATTACGGTTGGTTAAAGCAAGCGGCCAGCGGTTAAAATTTCTTCATTTAATTACGATCTAAATAATTTTCAGTGGTCCAAATTAATATATTTCAAACATAAAACCTAAAAAAATACTTTTTTTTAATTTTTTTTTGTTATAAAATTTATTAAAATTATTTTTTGTCAATCTGCATGAGCATTTTGTTTTTCGTTAAAACTCAAATTGAATACTTGAAATATTAACCGGTTCGAACTCTACATAACTAATAATGAAAAAATTATGTTTGACGGTAAGCAACTACATATATCTATCTCCAATGTATATCAAAAATGTTTTTTAAGGAACCAATCGTTGAACCACAACCTACTGATGGACCAACCGATGAACCAGCAACAACAGNATTCGATATGTACAACATTCTGTGCTACAAAGTGATGACAAAGAATTTGTGATGAATCCAGTGACCAAAACTTCATTTGTCAGATTATCTGAATCAATGACTAGAAGTTCTTGTATGGTTTGTATCGATGAGGAAGAATGTAAAGCTCCAACAAGAACTTGTCCTTCAAGTCAGTGGGTTTTGGTGTTTGGGTTGAGGGTACTGGTCGCTAGTTTTATGGGGATTTGAGGCATTTAAAATGCTCCAATATTGATTTGATAACAAAGTGCCTACCTACAAACGTATCAAAAAAAATTGGCGAATGTTCGCGTTTTCGTTTTTTTTTTGAGTATTTTTTCAAAAATAAGGTTTAAAAAAACCGTTTGCTTTAATTTGACCACTAAAACTTCAAAGTATCACATGACGTGAGCCAAATTTATCATCAGTGATACAGTAGCTTTTAAAAATTTCGAATAATTTTATAATTTTTTCTAGAGGAAATAGTTTTTTCCAACCAATAATTGCCAAAAAACGTGTTTTTTCGTATTAGAGAAAAATATAGCAAATTTTAAATTGCCTCGAATAAGTTTGACTTAGTTCTGTATACTTTTTTTCCTATTTTTGCTACAATAAACATCGTGGAAACCCGTTCCGAGTCATGCGTAGTTCAAGTTATTTGATACAAAAACAAGTTTTTCTCATCGCTCGAAACGCTCCCCACGATGAGTACTGTATAAAATCCGTAGGCGCAAAACTTTTTCTTATTCGAAGAAAACGTGTTCAATAACCAATTTCAAATAATTATTTGTGTAAGGCTTGCAGAGTACCTAGAAATGGAGGGACTACATGGTCACAAAATCTAGAAATTGTGCATCTGAGGCTGAAAATGTTCTCTCCTCGCTGGTCTCACAGAAATCACGGAACAATTTGGAGCAAACTGGTTGTGATGGAGAACATGTAACATGCCAGGACTCGAAAATCCATAACCCGTAAGTTTTTCATTTAAATTTTGATCTAAAATAGCATCCGTATTTATGAATTATTATAAGTTTGTATCCTCATGAGTTATGAAAATGATATGCGATACACTCCTTGGATAATCAGTGCACCGATTACAGTGCTGAAAAACATGATTGAAAAAGTAAAAAAAACCATCTAGTTGTCAGAAAAAAAAGGATTAAAATTTGCTTTTTCAGCCTAAATTTTGAATTGAATATTACGGTTGGTTAAAGCAAGCGGCCAGCGGTTAAAATTTCTTCATTTAATTACGATCTAAATAATTTTCAGTGGTCCAAATTAATATATTTCAAACATAAAACCTAAAAAAATACTTTTTTTTAATTTTTTTTTGTTATAAAATTTATTAAAATTATTTTTTGTCAATCTGCATGAGCATTTTGTTTTTCGTTAAAACTCAAATTGAATACTTGAAATATTAACCGGTTCGAACTCTACATAACTAATAATGAAAAAATTATGTTTGACGGTAAGCAACTACATATATCTATCTCCAATGTATATCAAAAATGTTTTTTAAGGAACCAATCGTTGAACCACAACCTACTGATGGACCAACCGATGAACCAGCAACAACAGATTCTGCCAAATTTGTTTCTCTGACGTTATCGACCTTATTCGTGCTTCTCTTGTAAATATTGATAAGAAAATATTTATTAACGATAATAATGTCACTGAATTCACGAACCTAACAATCTGACTGCAATATTTTTTTATCTGCTAAATACATTTTAAATATGAAGAAGGATGAGAAAAATTGAATTCCAATAATATCGGAAAAGAATTATTTAACAAATCATTTAGAATTGTAGACTACCAATAAAATCAAGATGGAGGGCACGGCAGACCTCGGCAAGCGAAAAAAAACATTGTGGCTCACTAAAATATAAATAAATTAAAATAGGTTTTTGAATTAAAGAACAGATTCGGTTATACCTTAGGTACAGTACCTATCTGGTTTATTTTCAGATTGAAAACATGTCTCTGCTAATTAATCATATATCAAAAATCAAAGTTATATAAAATTTCGATTTATTTAACATTTTAAAAAATGTACGTGTTAAACAAGTTTGCTACTGAAATTGGGGTCAGAATGTCACTGAATAAGCGCCTCGAAGTTAAGCTTGATTTCGCAGAAGCCAGTTTTTTTATTTACAAAATAATTCATTATTAAACATTTGAATTCTTGGTTTCATTCTATAATGAAACCTAGAAGGAGATCCGATTTAAAGATTAAAACCCCTAAATTAGGCGGTTTTTGGCAGTTTTAGATAATACCAGACCGAAATTCAAAAATCTGCTTCCCCTGAATCACGAGCAATTTCATTTTCGTGGTTCATGCGAAGTTGGAGCTGAATCGTATGCGAGCAGCTCGCAACGAGCTCTAGGAGAAGATTCATTTTGAAATTGGATTACGCGTTCTAGAACTCTTCACATGGTGGCGACCACGATTGATCAAAAGAAGTTATGACAAATAATTTTTGTAGATTAAGGATAGTTCTACCAACTGGCTATTCTTCAAAGTTTCGAAGCTGTTTTGTATTTCGATTTAGTAGTGTACAAAGGTACAATTTTACGACCGCTACCTTTTTAAGGGGGTACTAGTCGCTGAAATTGAATTTTCTAGATACAAAATTAGACATACTGTATGGGCTCTCAGGATACTATCCAGATTAGCCATCTTGTAGAACTATCCTTTAGCTTGTGAAAACCAAATTTCAATTTTTTTTGGCATGCATACACTCCTTCACACATAAGCGACCCAGGTTTTATGTCGAAATAAGCTGCAATTCTGACGTAATTTGTAAAAGTGGTACACCACATACTCAAACGTCCTGACACCTATGATTTTGACAATTTTGTCAGGACGTTTGAAGAAAGTGTCAGGACGTTTGGGAAACCGTCGGACGTTTGGAAACTGTCAGGACGTTGTCACTTACACTTTTTTTTGGTCTTTCTTTGAAAATTAGTTTTTTTTTAGGTTTTTATTTCAACTTAAGGGGGTGGTGTTAGTGATTTTTGGGATTTCAGAGGCTTTGTACGGTTAGACAAATTCAGACTGGAATTTTTGAAACATACATTAAAAAGATCTATCTTGATCTCACGATTCCATTTGACAGTTTAGAACCACTCCACCAACATGTGGTTAACCGCAGTTAAACACAGAGTCCCTCAGCGAAAATCCGGAAAATTGTCTGAATTTAGTGAATCGGTTCTGTTTTTTCGATTTTTGCCTCAGAAGTCAGCAATCTAGTCTCATATCAACGAAAAAAACTCTACAAAATGGCTACTTTAACTTTTCGACTTGTAACCACATATTTTTATATGCTCTTTGAAAAACCATATGACATGTTTAGTGATTTTGATCAAAAAATAATTAGAAATATTTTGAAATTTTTCTCATTCTTGTTCCAAAATTTCAAACTAATTTTTTGGAATCCTTGGCTGAAATATTGGGAATGGCTACTTTCACTAAACTTAAATATGCTTTCGTTTTGTTTCTTCGTCCTGTTTTATACTCTGAATCATACTTTTTGAATGAAAATACGGTTTGCGCGAAATAAAGTTAAGACCTCTTAGTCAAGAATTAAAAAAAAAAATTTTACCGAGACTTGCTCAATGGTCAGCCAACCTGTCGACCGTTTTAAATTTATTTCATTAACTCATGAAAAAAAATATTTCTTTCGATTGCTAAAATTTCTTTTTTTCGACTTTTTTTCAAAAATTTAAATTTTCGATTTTGACTTAAAAATCGTATGAATTTAAACTTATAAATTTTCAACGGTCGACAGGACCGTATTTTAGATCTCCTAATTAATAAAAAATAAATTTTACTGTTATTTAGACACGTAACTTACAAAACGCGCGTTTTTTTGAGTGTTTTTTCAAAAGACGATTTATAAAGTAAAAATAATCAATCTGAAGAAATTCAGATTATACAAAGTAAGCTGAAAAAATGCAACTTGTGTTCGAAAAGTTTTTTATTCGAAAATTTAAAGTGGCAAAAAGTTTCCCATCAAGACAAAAAAATTGAAAAAATGCACCGAGCCTTAACAAGACAATCGGTTCATTATATTTTCAAGAACATGGACAGAATGAAAAAATGATGAAAAATTAATTTATTAAAAATCATAGTTTTTCCAAAAATATTTTTTAATCAAATCGAAAAGTGTCAGGGACGTTTGGTAAAATTATATCAAATTTGAAATTTTTGTCAGGACGTTTGAGAAACTGTCAGGACGTTTGAGAAACTGTCAGGACGTTTGTTGTCAGGACGTTTGAGTATGTGGTGAAGGTCAAACTTAATTTTGGTCAGTTTTTTCAATTTCGCTTTTTTCTCTAGAATATGGAGAAAACCACTGTTTTTTGCAATTATCCGTCGGAAAAACTATCTCCTCCTAGGAAAATGTATAAAATTTCATCATTTTTTTTTTCTAAGCTAGCTCATACAATACAAACGTAAACTCGTCACTTTTTAAGATTTCGACCTAAAACTCAAATAATGATTTTTAAGGACCCATGAGAAAATTTAGTAGGCTCAAAAGAAAGCCACTAAAATACTGATCAGAAAGTTGACTTACGTCAAGATGAATTTTGACTTTTTAGTTGTTAAATTAAGCAAACGTAATTTTGTTTAGTTCATTTTGAAAAAAAATACTTACTTTGTAAAAAAAAACGCGAAAATTTCAGAATTTTTTTTGATGATTTCGTCGGTAATACACTGTGTTATCACCCGGGTTATTTTGGAGCATTTTTAATGCCCTTGAGCCTCATAAAACCAGCAACCAGTACCCTCTAAGAGAGTGGTTAAGATAAATAAGACATTTTTAAATCGGCTCATTTTATTTATTTTTATCGGAATAATATATCACATAAAGAACTAACACCCCTTTCGAAAGTTATGTCGGGGTAAAATCCCATTAAAAATTTTTGGGGATAAAATTTTAAAAATATTTTAGACTGAGAGTGGTTCAAGGCTAATAGCCAGTCCGTGTCGACTGCATAAAATTTTAAAGATGACCAATTTCCGGTGACTAGAAAAACCTACCAGAAATCTACCTAAATTATGGCACGCCTTAATTTGACCTAATGAAAATTTGTACATAAAATGATAGAATCAATGTTGCGTAGGCCGTGTGAAAAGTGACTTGTCGCTACTCGGAATCGCAATCAGAGTGTAAGAGTTCATTTTTTTCATCTCTATTTCGTTTTGAGTTCTTTAAAATAACTCGACTTTATTTTAAGTCTCCTTTGGTTCTATGAACTTTTTGTTGTAACTGGTGCTCTTTTTTGTTGCAGACTTTATTGCCCAAACAATGTTTATTAAAGAAAATAGTTTGGCTATAATTATAGCCTATAATTTACAGCTAATAATAATAAAGATGTTAGACCGTCATGAAACAAGAGAATGTGAAAAGTAGGCAAGTTAAAGAAAAAATTATGGACATCCAGCAGTGACTGAAATTTTCACTATATCCCTTTATCACCTGTTGATTAATCTAAGAGATGTGGGCTGAAAGAAGAGAAAGCGGCCCCATGAGTAGCTAGAAGGGGTCTTAGGATGTTAGGATTGGGTCCCTCAACCCAACATCTCTCAGATTATCAAAAGGTGATAAAGGGATATTCCAAATCATTTTTCAGGTTGAACAAAAAAAAAGATTTTTTAAACTTTCTTTAGAGTTTTACGAGTTCCAAAAACTCAATTTTCTCACGAAGAATTACTTTCAGGGGGTGGTCGTCGCTTAACACGGCTCAAGAAAAAAAATTTCTTAAGTAATTTTTTTAACAATGGAGCATAACAAGCGTGTCCAACATTAATATCTACTTATAGAAATAATAGGTGGATTCTTCTGAAACTTCTAGGGGGTTAAATAAATAATATTATACCAAAATTTTTTTCATATTTTTTTCATTTTTCCATATTATATTATAATATATGGAAAATGAAAAAAAATATGAAAAAATTTTGGTTGTCACGTGATCAAAATATAGAAATTTTTTTATAGCATAAAACAAGCAGATTGTTGATCTTTAATTCCATACATGGCCAAGAAAGCACTTTTCATGATTTCAATAATGTTTCATTTGAAACAAGTTAACTTTCTCGATTTTGGTAAAATCAAAACACGAGTTTCTTGACAATTTTTTTCAATAACTCGCTAAGGTGTTCTGCACGGACTCTTTAGCTGCAAATATGGTTTTGAATGTGTAACTTTAAATCAAGAGGGGAGATAATTTTGATTGAGGCCCCAAAATATGCTCAAAGTACGGTTTTTTTGATGGTGCTGAAGCCAAATCACAAATTATCTAAAAATAATTACCTAGGTGATTTGCTCACATCCTGACCGTTTAATTTCCGTCTAAAATCAGTGTTATACTGAAACTCATGGATGATATACATTTAAAAAAATGATTCAGTCATTTTAATAAGCTTGTTTTCTGATTGGACGAGCCATCGAGACATTCGAATTTGTTTTAGGATGCAAGATTTTTTATTCAGATATATCGGAAATTTGATTCGGAAATGAAATTAATATTTGGTCAGATGATTTGCACTACTCCGGCAATTGCTCATTGAAAACCTTTCACTTTTTAGCGAAGACCACCCTTAAAGAAGAATAACCTTCATAGTATAATGAATAAAAAATATATACCAGGAAAAACTTCTTATCAAGAAATTAAACTCCATATCTATTACATGGGTGCTTTATGCAACTTTTCAGCCAACATTTGTATTAATTTGGTTTTGAAACGTCTTATCCGATTGATTTTTTTAGATAGCTCAAACTGAGCACAAATATTTTGAAAATAATTAACAACAAATGGTCCAAATCAACCACTGTTTTTATTTTTTTAAACAAAAACTGATAGTGAAATAATTTCAGTATATCTTAAGAAAAATCTAAAATGGTCCGATTCGGACTAATTTTTATTAATTCTATTATCCATAGATATTTTGCTCAGTTTGAGCTATCTAAGAACTCAATCGGATGTGTCGTTTTTAAAAAACGAATTATATAAAAATTTTGACTTAAAAGTGGCATAAAGTCCCAGCAAGTACCGTAATAGATATATATATCCGGGGTGGCAGTGAAATGCCAAAAAACGAGGTTATATCTTTCTGGCTGTAAAATATTTTCCAAGAAAATTTATTGAGAACATCGACAATAACGAATATTTTTAACAAAATGACCAATTTAATATTAGTTATTCTAAAAGTTTTTTATTTGAAATAATCACTATAAGAAACCCAAAATTATATTGCGAACAATAATGTCAGCATGTTTTCAAAAAAAATTCTTCTTTATTTTCAGAAAAATTGAATGTTTTGACTTCTACTAATTTGGCTTTCTATCCGATATCCCTATTAACACTTTGTTAATATCCCGGCCCTGATTAGGAAAGTGTGTGTTTTAAGTAGTAGGGCCGGGATATTAACAAAAGTGTGAAAAGGGATATATGTTTAATAGCATCGACCTCTAACGTTTTTTTATTTATTTATGTCAAATCAAACTGACATTGCTATATAATTTTTTATTTGCGTTAGATATATCAACTTCCGAATTGAAATCCATCTAAAAAATCAAAATTTAATAAAATATATATTTGTAAATAATAAATGGGGAAGAGAATAAGTTTCTCCACTTGTTAATATTCGAGTTTATTTCAATATTGACTTTTTGGTCTCTTTAGATTTCTTAATCTTTTTGAGTAATCCAAGGTTACCATGAGCACCACGCCATATGAATCATCCGGAAAATGGTTTTTTAGAGAAAAAAAATCGATAGAACTTGGTATTTAGAACTAGGGTGAACTACAATATATTTCAAAAAAGGTCTAAAATTGGAAAATGGTTGGATAAAACTTGTCCAACTTCGGGCTATTTAAAAAAACCTACATGTAGGCCATTTTTGTGAATCGACGAATAAGACTATTTTATGTCAAAAAAGTCTATAATTATCCGAACATGCACTATTATGATCTAGAATTTCAAATCTTTCGTCATTTTAAAGCTTTTTGAATAATAATATTATTATTCGTGATTTCCCGATGGCTCAATTAATGAGCAATATTTGAGAGAAATAATGGTCGTCGCAGATTTGTCCGCCGAGCGTTTGTATAAGATATCTGATACCAACGCTCGACGGACAAATTTGCAACAAATATTTTTTTCTATGAAATAATGTGAGTACTGCCTAAATCACATGTGATGTCGAGACCAAAAGTGATTTGTTGTACGTTATACCAAACTAATTATTTGAAATCAATAAAGAGTTTGTGGTCAACTTGACACAAAATTCATTATGAACTTAGTGATGTCTAAATTTCTCTTGAATAATTGAACTATGTTATGTAATAATGATGTTGGTCCACACGTGACGTTTAAACTTCTTGTTATTAATAATTGAAGCAGCGCATGATAAAATATTTAGGGTGGAATTTTGATAACACGTTTGGAGCAGGCTTGTAAATATGAGTCATTTTCGTTCTCGTTTCATGCGCGTAGGTTTAAGAAAATAATAGAGAAAAAAGGGGGAAGAAACCCACGCAAATCTTTCCTTTTCACAGGCGAGAAAACTTTCTTTCAAACCCTGGTGCCACATTTTATTTAATAAAAACCTTAAATTCTGATTGTGCGGTTCCAACACCGTTTATTTACTTTCAATAAACGCAATGGAAAAAGCGTAATAAAAGGAAAGGACCAAAAACTTTTTATTTAATCCAATATAGCCGCTTTCAGAGCCCTAATAGGCTCTATCTTTTAACCCACATACTCAGAAGTTCAAAACAGTGACGTACTCAGCGGTGGCCATATTTGGCCACCTGACTTTAAAAAATCATATTTTTATCCAAGTATCCGTTTGCGAAAATACAAACTATTAATTCGAAGGCTTCAACAATTATTTGATAGAAAAAAATATGAAAATATATTTTTTCGTTTTTTTACGATAATTTTTTTTATGAGAGAATATCGTAAAATGATNTAACATTATAGGTTATCGGACACTTCAGTTGTTATTTTGCACGAAAATAAATGACAATCATTTAAATTTTTTGCAAGAAATTACTTTTTTTGTGAGAAAATCGAAAAAAATTTGATGTGTGAAAATCAAAAATAAAAAGAAAATTTCAGATTTTATGAATATTTTTCTTTCATTTTTTGGAACATAAAATAAATTTTAAAATCATGGTGGCAAAATCCTTAAAATCAAATTTATTTTTTCAAGTTCAAATCTCATTTGAATTTTTTCAGGTCCCCGATTCAGGGTCCACAACATTGCTTTATCTCAAGAACTACAAAAGATAGAGAAAAATAATATTAGCCAAAAGATAGAGAATTGCAAAAAATGCGATAATTTTGAATAAAAATGTGATCAGAAAAAGTTAACTTATTAAACAGAGGGCTCGCAAGTCACATTGGCCAGATATGGCCAGCGCTGAGTATGTGGGTTAAATCGGAAAATTGAAAATTTCGAACGGGATCCAATGAAAATCTTCTTCAAAAAATCAGATAAATAATTACGTTTTCGCCCAAGGCATTTTTATCATCTCTTTTGGTCTCAACGCAACTTGAAACTCACATGGTAAACTTTTCGAAATAAAAACTTTAATTTTTCTAATTTAGTCTGCTACAAATATTTTTCTATAAGATACAATGTACGATTTATTTTTTTCTCAACCAAACTGCCTCTCAGTAGTAAATAGAGTGTCCTGTTCAAATTAAGGCTTTTGGAAACGACTCATCCGATTGAGTTCTTAGATACTTCAAAGTGACCTCACACAGTATATCCCTTTATCACTTTTTGGTTAGAATGCGTAGCCACAACGTTAAAATCACACGTTAAAAGGAGTAGTGGCTACGCATTCTATCCAAAAAGTGATGAAGGGATATTTAGAGAAAAATTGAAAGACAAATTGGATCGGACCATTTTTTCATTTTTTTCAATAACTTATACTAAATCTAAATTTTTCATTGGAAAAACACGGAAATTGATCCAATTCAGACTTAGTCTCAAAGACTAATTGTTGAATTATCAGTTTTTGTTAAAAAATTCGAAATAATGGTTTAAAAACTCAGTCGGATGAGTCGTTTTCAAAAGCCGAATTATATAAAAATTTTGGCCAAAAAGTTGCAAAAAATGACCAGAGACCCGTAATTGATATAATTCACGAAATTGAAGACCAACATTTTTTCAGATGTTTAAAATAAAAAATAATGTTGGGACCCTAGACCGAACTATACGTCCACAATTGACCACTCTAGTAAATCTATCTGGGATTAAACATTCAACAATAAAGATCAATTTAAATTCACTCTATTGTCCAAAATTTCAGTTTTACATCCGATTGATTTGAACTCGATAAAGTAAAAAACCATTTTGAGGCGAAAGAATCGAACTACCTCTCGTTCGCGTTTTAGATGGGATACCGATAAATGCAGGAAATCAAGATTCGGAAACAGAGATTTCAGAAAGATTAGAGATGGCCACACTCAGGCACAGATTGTATAATTTGAGATTTTAAGGTCAGAAAATAATAACCTAAGAGTAAAAAATCCTTGATTTGGTTTTGCCTACGCATCTGTCTTATACTGAATTAGATTTGAAACAAGGGGATCACTACCAGTGATTCAAGCAAGAACGCGAAACGGAGGGCCTAGAAATCCCGTTCTTATAGTGATATAAGTTAAACTGTATAACTACAGTATGTGTTTTTTTTGGAGTGCGAACAGAATCTCAAGTGTCCGGGAGAATCGTCTTTGATTTGAGAAGAATTCTCCCGAATCACTATTTTTTGTTCGCACGAAAAAAACACATACACTGTACTGTACATACTACACTGTACATACAGTATCCGATTAGTCTCTAGTATATTTTTTTGAAAAACAGAAGGCACGAAATTTTGATATTATTGAATAGAATTTTAAATATTAAGATAAATTTATGGAAAATGCCTGTCAAAAACCACTTTTAAGATTATTAAATTATTTTTCAGGTTTTCAGTATTTACAAATCTGAATAAAATATTTAAATAAATATTTTTCAATTTTGCTCGGCAAACTCTATTTTAAAAAGTCTAATTTTTCTCGATCAATATTTCAAGGTCAAAAATTTGTATGGGCCGATCGGCTTGGAGCCTCCATGTGTTAATTCACATTGATATACAGTTTACGTTCCGCGTTACTGCGCAACCTAATGTGACATCAGTGATGTCTCATCAAAACCAGGCATTTTTAGTTCAAAAAATGAAAGTTCTTGATTCTTTTTTCAATCTCTATTTCCAGGAGACAAAAGGCTAAAATCGCGAAAGATGACAATGCTGAACAGGTTTAAAGTGTAAAATATTTTTTGTTCGCTACTTGAGGGTAGGAAGTAAGCGCATTTGGGCTACACTGACACTTACTTATTACCAATTTCACACTTTTATTTTATGATTCGCAATCAAATTCGGCATTTAAGAGACGAAAATAAGAGATTAAAAGGATTTGGGAAATTTTTAGTAGAAAAATTTGTTATTTGCAGATAAATTTGGCTGAGTTCAAGAAAATAGATTTTTTCTGTTCGATTTTTGAAAGAGGTTTACATTTTTCTCTGATTCTACCCGAGTGCCCATGGGAACTTAGCCTCGAAATTTAAAATATGATTTATGATGACTTAAAATTTTCAAAAAAAACCTGCTTTCAAAAATTTTATCTTAGTTACCTTTTTTCATTTGTGGTAGTAATTATTGCCAATACCAGGTGTAAAAGTTAGTTTTCGCTCCAACTTGTGGCTTGTTTAAATAATTTACGACTATAATAATTGAATGTATATTAGTTGTAATATGAAAGCTATTAAGTCAAAATTATTTGATTATCCACAAAAATATCTAATTTCTTTAATATTTTTTGTTTTATTTTTTTTCAATTTTCCAAATTTTTATTTTTCCAGATTGTTCAAATTTTTTAAATTTTTATAATATTGTTCATATTTTTTCTTATTTTTAAACATTTTTTGTATTTTTAGATTTTCAATTTGTTTATTTGTTTATTTTAATTAAATTTTACAGACTTTTTATGTAATTTTCCAGGTCCTCACGTTTTTTCATAATTTAAATTTCTCAAATTTTATTTTTATTGAAATGTGTAAATTTTTTTTTAATTTAAAAATATTCCTTATTCTCAAATCCTTTCAAGAACAGTTATTGAAATTTGTAGCCCAAGAAAATG
The DNA here is from genome assembly GCA_004367855.1 of Oikopleura vanhoeffeni. Lineage (NCBI taxonomy): Eukaryota > Metazoa > Chordata > Appendicularia > Copelata > Oikopleuridae > Oikopleura > Oikopleura vanhoeffeni. Next base: position 33,623 of record SCLH01063110.1, read on the forward strand.
TACAGACAAATGGTAGTATAGCTAGCTCAGCGAACTTGAACCAAAATGGAGATTCTCTTTATGAAATGGTGCAGGAATACATGGTTGAAAATCAACATTTGAAAGAAGAAAATGAAAAATTAAAAAGAGAAAAAACAAATATTTCGAAAAATTTGGAAGAACAAAAACAATCAAATGAAGACATCACAAAAGAGGTACTTCTTATTAAGTCAATTTGTAAAAATAAAATTAAGCATAAATATGATACATCACAACTATTCAAGGGTATAATAGGAACTTCCTATTAGCAAGTGTGCATCCCTGATTTGTCTGCCTTAAAAGCTAAGGATGCACCTTATGATTATGAAATAACCGAAACGTCAAATAAATATATTATGTTAAATGAACCTTAAATAAATAAATCCTGTATGATATCCTATATAGGCTTTAATAAAGCCACTTTATCCTGTTTGAAAATTAGACAGCAGTAAACAGTTTACTGTAAACTGTGAAGTTACACTAGCTTTTTGTGAAGAAGTGAAAGTGATACCACACCGACAGCACGTAATTTTTTTTGACAGGGCGACATTATTAAAAAAATTTGAACTTTACATTTTACTGCCTGCTTAATTCCTAGCAGAATAAAAGGACAAAAGGACCCAAATGACAAAAACTAAATTTTTTTGCTGGTTTGAGTTTTTTTTGGATTACTATTTATGTATTTTAGTTATTACTCTCATTGGACGCATAAAAATTGAAAATTCCAGATTGCCGAGAGAACCCTTCCTGATTTTCGGTCTCATCTTGTGATTTATTTCAAAAAAATTCAAAATTTATCGCGTGTTCGAAAAAAATTTAAGCTGATGTAGCTACATGTAGATAAACTGTCTTGGAGGAGATAAGTTTGAAGTGAGGACCGAGCCTCCTTCATGCGACTCGGCCGCAGCCTTCAAAAACGATTACTGATTTTAATTCTCCAAAAACTCTTTTATCTCTTCCAAAGACAAAAAATTGCATGAAAAAGAAGAACAAGTATGAGAATCAAAACTACACCTCTTTTGTCAAAAATAAATACTTCTTCAGACTCTTTAAGACAATATTTATTAGGTGCTGGCATATTTGGCAAATAGCAATCGAAAAAGTGAGAATAATGCACTGATAAATTCTTTACGTCAAAATCACAATCAAATTCAACCCTGGCCGTCTTATCCTTATCACGGTGAAAATCAATATGTTCCATATCATACTCCTATACCTCAATTTCCACAAGATAATTATGCATATTATGGGTAAATATTGACAAATTTACGAGACCAGAAATTTTGTGTCATATTTTAGTATTTTTTGATTAGATTTTTTTCTTTTTGGTACATATCCCTTTAACACCTTTTGGGTGATTTGAAAGATGTAGGTTGGGGGAGCCAATCCTAACACTCCTGAGACCCCTTCTAGCCAATCATGAGGCCGCTTTCTCTTATTTTCAGCCTACATCTATCAAATCACCCAAAAGGTGTTAAAGGGATATACAATAAAGTTCGAATAAAAATTCACCAACTCCCGCGTTAGGTTTTTGCTGATAGGTTGTCTCAAAAACATATCTATAAATATGAAGTTGGATCTTTATAATGTAAACTTCATACAGTAGAAAGTGGTTATTTTTTTGAATGATTTCTGAAAGTCTGCAAAATGATCTTCAACTTGAAAAAAGATCCAATCACTAACAACAGTACAGGGGGTGCGGCGTATAGTTGTACGCGTATAGTTGGAACCCACGCAACAACCTACGTAAGCCCCCGCAAAAACCTAGGCATTTGAAGAATCAATTTATTCGTTCCTGGCGTGCGGCGTATAGTTGTAGGCAAAAGATAGGGTTTTTTTCAAACGTTCATAGGCAAAAGATAGGCGTCTTAACCAGATTCTCAGACCAAGATTCTCGGGTCGGCGCGACAATGAAAATACATTTTTCAGATTGACCAATGCAGTGTCGGTATTTCAAGAAGTTTAAAAACATGTTTTCAAGTCTCGCAGACAATATCGGCTGGCTTGAAAATGGGCCAATAGTTATTCAGATAAAAATAATTAGTTTTTCTGGTTTTCTGAGAGTGATTTACAGTGAGCATAATTGTTTTTTCATAATTTCCATTGTTTTCTACATTTTAACGATTTTCGGATAATTCTTTTTCGAATTTATGTTTATTTAAAATTAACTTTATTTCATTTTTTTCGATAAAATTGAAATTATATATCCTAGAAGATTTGTAACGAAAAATTAACTTTAAAATCACCAAAAATTACTCTGACCACCCTTTAACTCAATAACATGTATAAACTCTAGATACTGTTTATATTGACCAATCAGAGCACATTTTTCCAGCCGTACGCGTATAGTTGGAATTTACGCGTATAGTTGGAATTACGCGTATAGTTGGGGTTTTTTGGCGAAAAACTTTCCAACTATACGCCGCACCCCGCTGTATATCTTTTTTTATTGTCGATTAAGGAAAAGTTAGCATTTGAAATCCACGTTTTTTATCGGTTAGCCAAGAATTATTTATAAAATCATATTTGCCTTTAAATTGCGCGAATCAAAAGAGAGGTGTCAAAATGTTACCTTTTTCCCAATCGACACCAAAAAAGGGACACACTGAAGGTTTTGTTTTTAATATTTTTTTTGGAAATTTTTGTTATCTTTGTTTTCACATATGAAAATAACTTGAAATATATTTTAGTGGTGGTCCAGCCCAAGTTCAACATTGGCGTCATACAAATCCTTCACATCCAACTTCGTCTCGACAAAGTATTTCATCTGTTTCAAAATTACCTGATATTGCTTTACAAGCTATTGGATCGAATCAAACGCCTCGAAAATCAAGAAATATTCAGCACTCGCTAGGTAGACATTTTTATCAAAATCAATCGGATCATTACAATTAACTCTTACACTCCGATCGTTGCAAAGCATTGTCACAAACCAGATTTTTTCACTTTTACAGATTTTTATCATTCAAAATTTATTCATTTTCATTAAATCCTTTTCTTAACTCCTGTAGTGTCTTTTGCACCATCCGTGGTGTAATGGCCTTTAATCGCAATTTAGGACCTTTAATCATGTAAAAATAAAAATTTTCAAAGTGATAGATCGACTATTTGGATAATTGACGTTTGTGCGTTTTTTTTTCGAAAATTTTTACTGTATTACAGTACTTATTTTTTGCAAAAAAAATTTAAATCATCATAAAAAGCCTTTGAGCGGGATCAGAAAAAAATTCTAAGACTTTTTTCCCATTACACCATAGCCCCAAAATGATCACGTGACCGTATATTTAAGGAATAAGGTTGATAAAAATAGTACTGTTTTTTTTCAAAAATTGCTTAAATCAATTTTTGAAAGAAGTGAAGTGGTTCCTTAGAAGTTTTNATGGTCAAAAATATTTCTTATTACTATTCTTTCGAAGATTAAGGATAAGATCTACAATTTATCATTTTCGGGTTTTGTCATACGCTTTTATTTTCAGGTATATATATCGTATATATTTATGTGCGCCTTTTCTATATTTTCAAACTTTATTTTCCATGACAATAGTTCCTAGACATATTTCACATTGATCATATCAGAAAACTTGCAACTTTTACTTAAATTTGTCAAAATCAATATATATCATTTGCGTAATTTGAAGTTTCTCGAATTTGATCATTTCCCAAACCGCGCATGCTATTGATAGCTACTTCCGTTTCACTCTGGGACCAACACTTATTCCGCATCGTATGACAATAGAAAATCGAAACAAAAAATAGAATTAAAAGCCAATAATTTTGATTATAAAATTTACATTTCTGCGATAAAAACAATAAAATTCTCATACGTGAAAAATCTGTATGTATTATCTATAAAATAATAAAAAAATAAACATCAGAAACGCTAAAAATTTGAATCCTGCAATTATTTCATTATTTTGAAAAAGTTCTCTGAAACAAATAATTGAAAAAGTTTTAAAATTTTTGTGATTTTCAGTACTTTTATTTAGTGATTTTCTGCTTATCCGTTATCTTATGTATTTTCTTGGGCCAAATCGTGTTTATATCTTCTCCCTTAATCTAAACCATACAGTCATAAATCTGTTTGACAAGTGATTTGATACGGAAACTTCTTGCTTTTTTGTGGTTTGTAGTAGAATGAGCCCAGCATAGCGGGGATTAAGGGGTGGAGGCAAAATGATAGTACAATTTGCAAGTTAAAAAAGATGGGAGATAAATTTGAAATTTGAGCTTCTGTTTCCCGCCTTTATAATTGGCCTGCTACAGGGTCGTTGTGAATCAGGTTCACTAACACAAACGATCCCAGATACAGCTGAAATCCGCATAACAAACACTAGGAAAAACACTATTATTGTTGACTTTCTATCAACTATGGAGGTTGCCAATAGTCAACGATAAGTACAGTTCAAAATAAGACTCAATAGAACTCCTGAAGGGACTTAAAAGTTATCCAAGAGCCACAGCGCCCAACCATATTCTACTTTTTTAGTAATAATTTAACTTTTTAAAGTGGAAAGTTTGATAAAAGAGACCAATATAAATAGACAGGGGATCAAAACGCCGGTGCGAATTTTTTAAGTAATACAATTCTTTTTTGTAATTTTTCTGTTATCCTGTGGAATTTTAGTCAGATCACAAGGACCTGCAAGTAAGTTAAGATCTAATGCTACAGTCCCGATCAATTTAACATTATTTATAATTTTTAACTTCTATACTCAACGAGGAAAATAATAGACACGGTTCATCGCTGTATCAAGTATGTCATAAATTTGTTCTGCGCTCGTGATTGCGTTGAAATAAATAACAAAAAACACATAAAGTAAATTATTGATGTCTTAAAGATTTCTCGACTGAAAAATAATGTCTTCCGTCAAACTGAATATATTAACACAATTTATACTTGTAGAAATATGTCGATTTTCCAGAACTACCTAGCATTTCCACCATTCGATTTGGGCCCATCAACATGGTGGCTTGCATTTCACGATTTAATGGTTTGTGTAAAGAATTTTATTGCGCGTTTACATATATGTAAGTATTTTTTTTCGAAAATTTTTTTTTTTTTCAATAAAAAATCGAATTTTATGACCAAAAAAAATCAGGTTTATTTTTGGCTTAAAATACACCTCATAAAGCTTCATAACTGTACTGTGAATTATTTTTTTACTGAAAGATCATTAAGTTTCTGATTTGAGGATAGCAATATAAACAGGTGGTTGTAGGTGGCTCTATGAAAAAAAAATTGAAAATTTGGTTTTGGGATTTTAACTAAGTAATTTTTGAAAATTTGGTTAAAAAATTTTTTTTTGTGGGCGTTTCAAACAATTTAGAAATTAAAAAAAAAATTTGAAATTTTTTTTCGAAAATTTTTGAAAAAAAATTTTTTTGAAAATTTTTTTTTAAATTGTTTGAAACGCCCACAAAAAAAAATTCAAAAACTTTTTCAACCAAATTTTCAAAAATGTATTAAAAAAAACCCAAAAAATTATAGGGGCCGCGAATAACCATAGATTGAGAAAATTTATGAAAAATAAATTTCGTCATTAAAAATTTCGATTACCAAATGAATTTGCTAATATTATAGGTTAATACAGATAACATCCTTCCTTCAGTAAATGAAGCTTCAACACAATGGCTGAATAAAATCTAGCTCTTTCGAGCCGAAACCCGGTTAACCGAACCCCGGGGGTACTCAACGGTTTTTTAATTCAGGTTAGGGACATAATAACTCGTTAGGTACCATTAATAACGGCCACCCAAATACGGCTCAGGTAAGGACCAAAATCGGCATTTGCTCTTAACTTCATTAGCAAAATTTTTAGGATTTTCTACAAAGATTTTCGAGTTTTTTTTCGTCTCGAGTTTGAATAACTCTCACATTGAAGCCCACACTGACACCTGGGATAGAAGTATGTAATGCTTGTACTCAACTGAGATAATTCTAGTCATAACCGTCTGTAATAAAACTTAACTCTACAATAACAAAAATTTCTTCACAAAAAATTCTACCATAATTGTCAATCTATAAGCATGTAGCAAAATAGTTTTAAATAAAATTGAAATATTTCTTATATATTATTATGTACACTTTTCAAATTAATCCATACAAATCAATATGACTGGTTTATTATTTTCCGGTTCAAACATTATTGGGAACAATATTTTGAAAAATTTTTCTCCATTTCTTCTGCCAAAAAATTTTTCGAAACTACGATTTGCATGAATCACCCAGCTAAAATATTGAGAATGCCAATCTGTTTTTACTATGATTTCACATATGTTACATTACATCTCAGAGGACGATGGTTTCTTCATAATTTACACTTTTTTCTGATTTCGCGATATTTATTGCTAATCTTTCGTAATTTTCTCCGAGATTATTTTTGCATTACAAGTGATAAAAAAACATTCTTGCTGTAAATTTTTTCTGCGCCAGACGGTCAGTACATTTTAAAAAAATGAAAAAAAATTTTTCGAATTATTTTTTTCGAAATTTTTTTATTAAATTTGTTGAAAAAGCCCTGCCAAAGAACAACTTTTGCCAGCACATAAAAAGTTCTTTTTTTTATCCAAGTCGTAGAAACAATACTTCTGAGAAAAATGCGAAAATTCAACAAAAACGTAATATGCTACCATCCCGTATCGGCAGACGTATGTACACAAAAACTGATTATCTAACTACAGATTCAACAGAGGCGTGTGATTAAACAAATTTGCTTTAGATCGGATCAAACGGCATCCCTTGTTACTCACTTTTACGTTTTTTTCTGCCCGAAATCGAGATCTTGGAGCAAAAAATCATTAATTTTTGAATTTTCTTTTCAAATCGTTGGTTGTTAAGTCTTCTAGAGGGATGTATAAGTGACGCATTGACCCAAAAACTACCGATATTGACGCACCTCGAGTTTATATCTAATTACGGAATACTGAAAAAACAATAAATCCGCTATACTTTTCATCACCGTGGACGAGCAAAAAAAATTTTTTTATAATCTTTTTTTTCCATTGTTTCACTATAATAATTACCTCCTCAAAGTTCAAGAAGAATCCACCTATTAATATCTATACGGTCGGAAATCAAGTGGATTGCTAGATATACCCCCTTAAGTGGTACTATATCT
>SCLH01063111.1:0-12618 GCA_004367855.1 Oikopleura vanhoeffeni
TAAATAAAATAAAAACCAACATAGAAAAAGTTTTGAGGTTTGGTATTAGCATGGAACTAAAAAATGCAGGTAGAATAAAAAGTTTATCGGTGGTTTTGGACACAGGTGCAACGAGCTCTTTAGTCCACGAAAACCTTCTAGACGAATTAGATTGTAATTCGGTGAAAATTAAAGACAGTAAGAACCTAAAAGCTACAGGAGCTGGTGGAGTAGATATAAAACTACTACAAATAACAGCTGATTTACACCTAAAATCAGACAGTTTGGAAATTACCGTTAAAAATTGTGTTATCACCACTACGGGACCAGAGGACCAAATGTTACTGGGTGTCCCCGATTTAATCGCAAATAACTTCATAATGGAGTGTAATAACGGAAAAGTCGACCAACTTTCCCTAAATAAAGTCCCTTTAATAAAAATAAATGAAAAACTGCTGAAAACCCGAATAACAAAAAATCGGATGATAGCAATGAGAAACATTTTTAAGCAAAAACCGGAAATATCAAGTGATATTAATGACGTTAGTAACGGTACAGAAAGGGAAACGGAAAATACAGTGGGTTCAGAGGACCAAGTTAGCATAAAAATTAACGGTAAAAAACAAAAGAAAAATATGAAAAGATCGCAATCTTTAGAGGCTGTGGCATCAGATATCGAGATAGACACTACGGCAAATCTGATAAAAATGCCAGACAGCCAGTACACCTTTTGGTGTGAAATCGAACGCCTAAAACAGGAAATGTTAGAAACTAATACTAAAAACGAGGTAAAAATAGACCCCAATAACGAAATTTTATCGTTAAATAAAGATGAGGATAAAGGTCTACGTGTAGAAATTGAAAATCTCCTTGAAAAAGTGAAAATTTTATTTCGAGGCGATTGCCCAGGAGTTAAAAATAAAAAATATAAAATAACCGGAAGCATTAACGGTAAATTTGGGGGTAAATCAGTATCCAACTATTTTCCAAAATTAAGCCCGGAAATAAAAGAGGCTTATATATCAAAACTAAATAAGGAGATAGCCTCCAAAGTACTGATACCGGTACCCAGGGACATACAGGTGGAAAATATTTTGCCCATGTTCGCCGTAGGCAAGAAAAATGAACAGGGGCAGGTAGTACTAAACACCCATAATGTGAGAATTGTAGCAGATTGCGCCCGTAACGTGAATTTTGCGACTAAACACAAGGGGCAGCAGTCAGACTCAATCGCCTACACAATTCAGCAGGTGGCCGACTATACCGAAAAAGGATATATGGCCGTTATGGACCTGCAGCAAATGTTTTATAGCTTTGCGTTAGACAGGAGCCTCTGGGGCTATTTTGTCGTAGAACATCCCCATATGGGTTTGTTTAACTACGTCAGACTACCGCAAGGGTGGCTCGCGAGCCCGGCCAAAACCAAAGAGTTTATGGTCCAAATTTTGTACAAATATAAAGAAAATTTAAAACGATATATGGATGATATCGTGGTGTATGCCCTAACACGCGAAAAATTTATGGAAGTACTCGAGGGAGTCTTTTTAACGCTAAAGTTCCATAACTTTCGATTAAAAGGATCGAAAGTTCAAATATTAGGCAAAAAATTTAAGCTCCTAGGTAAAACAATAAGCCACGGCAAAATTGAAGCCGGGCAACATGCCGTAGACAATATAAATAATATCGGTATAACAGAAATAACCACTAAAAGAAAATTAAAGCGTTTTTTAGGAATGGTTGCCTACATAAGTAGCCACCTTCCGTACGCTACCGACCTTTTACAAACTTTACGTGAAGCGGCTACCGGTACACTAGAGGATAAGGTCGAGTGGACAAAGGGTCTCGAAATAGACTTTATAAAAGTCAAATCCGAAGTAAATAACTTAATGGAATTATTTCCGGTAATACCGGGTCATGAGGTACACCTCGTGGTTGACAGTTCATATTACGCTACAGGAGCTTTTATGTTCCAAATAATTAACGGTAAACGTCGACTTCTAAAAATATTTAGTCGCCGCCGATCAGATGCAGACCTAAAATTCGGGGGAGGTTCTTGCATAGTGGAATTTACCGGTATAATCGCGGCAGTTATATACTGAAGAGTAGAAATTGAAATTTGCGAAAGCAAATGTAACATATGGACAGACTCAAAATCCACATCCGATTTATATAAAAAACTAGCTAATTTACAAGCACCATCGGAAAACCGGAAAATAAATGACGGTTTTGCGAAACTGATGGGAATTAATTACGGTATAGAATACATAAAGGCTACTACAGCCCCAATAATATTCGCCGATTATTTTAGCAGAATTGAGAACGGGTCACAACAGTGCCCCGGATGCGGTATATGTGACCAGGTGGACACAAAACCGGAAATTTTTGCTAAAAGAATCGAGGAAATATCATCCAAAATACAGATTTTAAAGTTCAAAAATTACAATGAACCAATGATACCTTTTGAAAAGTATCTCGCCCTAACAGATGGAATAATAGGCCGAAAAAATTTACCGGTAGAAATAACTGGCCCATACGGAGATATTGATAAAGCAGAAAGTATTTGTTTTCGCACTATATCCACTAAACGTGAAACAGAAAAACAAGTAAACCTCAATTATGCACTCAGAGAGCGAAAAAATCGTTTTGATAAAAATATACGTTTAACGGAAATAATTCGAGATCACCCTAAACTTCGAGAATGGCAAAATAACGATAAAAATTTGAGAAAAGCCATCACTTGTTTAAAAAATAACATGGACGCGAACAATAAAAATATGCCAGTAAAAACTTTACTAGAAAGGCAAAACGCATATTTAAATGAATACGGTATGATTTGTGTCGACCGAAAAATTAAAATGGAAACTATAAGCGTTATTATATTACCGGAAACACAAGCTTTAATTGTCGCAACAGCTCTCCATAATACATTTGGACACAGCGCCATAACTAGATTAACTCAAGAATGTTACAGATTATTTAAAATCCCAAATATTGATACCGTTATACGAGAAATAGTCTCAAAATGTGAAGACTGTACTTTGTTAAGACAAGACCCAAAAATTTCAAAAGAAATGAAAAAATTTGAAATACCCAAAAGTATCGGTGAAATTGCATATTGTGACGAAATCACAAGGACACGCCCAAACGGCCTTGATAAAAATACCGGTATTAGAGAGACAAGAACGACCAAAAATGAAAATAACGCAAGCGTATGGAAATTTTTAGTCGTTTCCGAATGTCTAACACGTATGATGTTTATCTACCCTATCCAGGGAAATATGACTGCAATTCAGCTCAAAAAACAGCTGATAAAAGTACGTTTTGACATAGCAAAAACGGAATTGGATAACGTTAAATTAATCATAAGGATGGATAGTTTATCAGTCCACAAATCTTTAGTAGACGACCCTCTACTAAAAGAACATAATATAGTAATAGAACTTCACCAAAAAACTAGCAATAGTAAAAATCAACTAGCAGTCCTTGACGCTAGAATAGGTAAATTATCGGTATACCTAAATATGGAGATAAGAAAACCTAATATCACAAAAAGTGAGGTAGCTACGAATGCAGCTAAAAGATACAATACTACCCGTGGACCAGAAGGTTATATGCCTACCGAACTTTTTCACGGGAGATTTTTAAATAAAAATGGTGAGACATTTAAAGTCGATATTGACCAATTACGAGAAGCAATTGACCGATTTCGGAAATCGGCCAGAGACTCAAGGAAAAGAATTACCGGTAGAACAAAAAGTAGACCGGCTATGAAATTTGTAAAACATAAAGAGGGTATGAAATATACTAACCCTCATGAAATGCCTTTAAAAACTGGAGATATCGTTATAATCGAGGGCGGCTATAACAAAAACGATTTTCACCAAAAATACATAATTTGCGAATCAAAAAATTGCAAAACCGGCATAAACTGGGATGAGCAATTAGTACATACTAATAAAACCAATACCCAGTCAAGTCACTCCTATTATTGGAGCTTTAACGCTATAAAAAATGTAGCAGAAGGTAGCACTGAAAAATTCCAGACAATTTTTAGTATGTTTGAGAACACCTTTACACCATTCGAAATTTCAGCACTACGATTCCGAAATACCGGTAATACGGTAGAACTATGTGAAAACTAAATAATTAACGGTAAAAGCAAGTATATTTGCAAAATAAAAGTACAAAGTATATGTATAATAATATTGCTTTTATTTTTTTTTTCCTGTGAAATTTTCTAATGTACAAAAATTTACAAAACAGAATAAACAGTTCATATCTACAAATCAGACAACCATCCACTTTGAATTTCATCAATCGAGCTATCGGTAGAGAAAATATATGACGGTACACTTGAATCGTCATATTCGGTTTCATATTCTTCTTTTACCGGTACAAAATCAGGATTGTCCAAGACAGGTGAGCAAAATGTTCTTCGGGCATCCCACGAATTAAACGCACAGCGACCATTGTAAATGAACCAGGGGAAAAAAGGTTGTCGCGGGAACAAGGAAAAATCTAAAAATAAAGTAAAAATAAAATAATTCCCAATATCAAAACTTTTCAAATCTAAAAATAGTTCAAATTTATTACCGATAACTCTATCAATCAGCTCAAACCCGTCCAAAGGATCCTCATATAAAGCCATAAAACAATATGGACAATCACCATCATAGCAAACTATAGATAAAATTGTTAAATAAAAATTCAAATTGTTACCGAAAATTGCCTGAAAGATTTTTTATTCACAAAATATTCTATATTTCAAAATATTCACCTATACTACAGTATGACCGACACATACGAGCAAATTCCAACAGACACTCACGTTGACAGTTCGTATCAAGGGGCCCAAAAGGCCCACCTGAAAATTTACCGGTAAAAAATATTTCTAACCATAAAAAATATTTTTTTTCAAGAATTATAATTTAAAATAATATAAACCTTTGATATCGGTAAACTTCCTCAGATTTATTTGAGTCGCAAAAATGGCATTCGAAGCAACTGACCGATTGAAATAAATCACCGAATTAAGGGCACCCTCCCTTAACCGGTGCATATGCTCAATAATAACGGTAGTATTCGTAGGTATTAAAACGGTAGGGTTCGAACCAACAATATAAAGCTGATGCTTTATATCGTTAATTGGAAACTGATTATCATAATCTGACACCTGGTGAGCCCAAGCTGACCGTCTGATAATAAACCATTCACGGGCAGCTGGGGCCAACTCAAGCCTAAAAGGGAATCTCCCTTTCCACTCCGCGATAGTACCAATACCGGCAAAATGTGCAAACGGAAGACCTAAATTACCGGTAAATTCACCATGCATATCGGAAGGGTAGCCGTTTAAAACAGGATTCTGATTACGAATCCAGAATAACCGGTCAACCGGACCATCAATAATATCGTACAAAAACGAATCAAACATTCTAAAAACACGTTTTTAAATTAAAAATAACTTAACGGTAAATGAACTAAAATATTAATGACAGTAATTAACAGACACACTTCTAGTCAATATCGTTAATACGCGGATCAAAAAAGAAAGACGTATCAAGGGCATCAATTGGCCCACGTTTGGGCGGTTTACCGGCAAGCAAATCTTTTAACGTAAAACGCATTTGATTTGGATTCTGAGGGTGAAAAGCACCCAATTTGAGATTACCGGACATGTCACGATTGTTGTTCTCTGAAAAAATATAGATAATTTATGATACTAAAATACCGGTAAAACTAAAATAACTACAAAAGGCAATTTTTCCCATAAGGACACCATGCAATAAATGACCTACTATGCAAAAGCAAAATAAGTTACCATGATCATATGGCATCATCGCAATATAAGCGGCCATTTGACGCTGAGTGAAAGGCCTTTGACAAAGTAAAGGATCATAAGGGGTCGGAGGAGGTATATTCCCAAAACCCTCAGCCAGTTCAGGCTGATCCAAGTCCTCACACTCAACCGGGGAAATCGGAACACTATGACAAATGTCAAACAAGTCGGAGACCTATAATTATATTTAAATTTTCCCCTCGAAAAAGTTTAAAAATTTAATTTTTTTTGAAAATACCGGTAAAAAATTGTTACGATTCAAATACAAAAAATAATTTTACATGCACTATATTTACTAACATCACGGTTCGACGAAATACCAACGGTAGAACCCATCAGATCCGCAACCTGATCTAACCACCGGTCAGTACGTTGACCGGCAACAGTACCGGAAAATCCACGATTTTCCTCGCGACGAATAGCACCATTCATCAGATAACGCAGCTCATGACGCTTAGCATCAGGGCCATAACTAGTAAAATACCGGTAAAAAAAAATGAAAATATGTTTTTTTTCTAAAAACATAAAATAGAAACAAATCACTGTTACTTACAAAACGGGTTTTGGCCTTGCAGTCCACGCTGAAGGGACAGTAGGGACCATTGGCTTTCGAGCTTTTGTCACAAATAATTTGATGACGCGACTTTTATTAAACGGTAAAAAAGTACTCGAAACATCCTCTTCTGGGATTTTATGAAAAAATTTCGCAGCATGAGCAGAATTTTCAAATGTAATAATGACTTGACGACTTCTAAATTTTGTATTCTGTGGCGTGATTACCAAACGACTGAAAAATAAATTGAAAATTACCGGTAAAAATCACAGAAAACGTTTTAAAATAAAAATAAACTAAGCCACTCACTCAACAGGCCCGAAACGCTGTGAAAGTTCCATAATCATAGTATAAAGCTGAGCATCTCCCAAACGTAGATCAAGCGGGATACCAGTCAAATAAACCTTCCGAGTATAAACCGGTTGATCCATACCGCTACAANTTTAAATTTAACCATAACAGGCATATATATTATGCCACAAAGTCACGAGTCTAACCCACTCAAAATTCGAACCAAAATCTAGAAGCAGAGAACTTGTAGTAAAACCTCACTATACGCGCACAACCAAACTATTACCGCTTTGAAAATTGCAAATTACCGATAAGCCAAACTTTATTTTATATTTTACTATATTTATTTTAATAACTAAGGCACAAACAACGAAAGGCAGTAAATGAAAAGGCAGCAAAGGACGCTTTAGGACATATTTGTTTGTTTGAAAGCATGAAAAATGGCGAAAGAAAATCAGTTTGAAGTAAGGCAGAGCACCTTCTTTTGAATATGAACAATTTTTTTGTTTGAAGAAATTTAGCCACATGGGCATAAATAGTAATAATTTTTCCTTGACGTTACCGGTAAATTGATTTAGACGATTTTAAATAAGAAATTTCAAAACTCAAAAATGGGTATCTATATATTTAACTTAAACCATGCGTTATAATAAAAGCCCATTACCCCACAGCACCGACAACCAGTTATGGCGAAAATAGTCCGCGAAAATGCAAAATTAATAGAAAAAATACAATTAAGCGAACCTATTAACCCAAAGCACCGGTTACCGATAAATGGCAGTAATGGCTTATTTTAAAACGAGTCCTCGCTCGAACCGCCAAAAAACTGAGCGTTTGAACGAGCAAGATTTACTGCGTTCGGGATAGGACCGGTATTTCAGATACAGGTACCGGTACTCGAATCATCTGAGTCAGAATCTATATCCGACTCATCGGTAATATCAATTTCCGGTAACGGCAAAATATCCTCAATGCCCAATTCTAGCTGGATAGCATCCAGACCGTCAAAACGGGCAAATGATTCTAACGGAAATTCTCGTCCCTCAAGGACAGCATGATATACCAAACGGTAACGACGATAACCTATCCAGTGAGCCAGTGTACCGATTTCCATAAATCCTTCAGCTATAATAAAGGAATTTTAATATAAAAATAATATTGTTTAAAAAAAAATCAAAAAACAAAATTTCGTAAAAGTAATAATTATAAAATACCGGTAATACAATTGTAAAATGAACATTTACGCCTATAAAATAATTTTCGCCCATAAGGACTCGAAAATAATAACCACAAAATTGAATTTAAACATTATGACAAAATAACAAACCTTTCCGGTACACATTCTGGATATCATCATTCGATTTCCGGTCACCAAAAAACGGTACAATGAACCGAGTTAACGATATCAGGGTATCAAGGACACCAAATCGAAGCTCGACGGCTTTGGATTGAAAATAATCAACCGACACCTTGGCCAAAGCGGCAACTTCTTGACCACTGATAATAATATCCCGGTATCGGTCGGTACGCATACATACAGTTTGTACCAGCAACTGCATTATACAAAGCGCCTCCAAGGGTACGTCACCAGCTACGTATTCAATATACGTACCTATAAATAAACGGTAATAAAAAGGAAAATGAAAAGCTAAAAATAGGCTAGTAAGTGTAGTAACGCTAACAAATACACGAGTGTGGTAAAACCAACCCCAAGGGCAATAAAATACAGCCCTAGGGACACTAAAGTGTAAATTACAAACACGTGGCACTTTTGAAACGCGAAAAGACACAACTTTCAAAATGGCACTTTATCACAAAATTTATAAAATAATGCCCTTTTCAATTTATACCGATAAAAGAAACTCTGAAAATCAAAATTTATACGAAAATAGAAAATATGACTGGAAATTTAGAGATCTACAAAATATTTTTACCCAATTTATTTAGACTTTCGGATTCGGATTTATGAAATAAAACAAAATGTAAGGAAAAAAGATGACGAGATCAACCCAGTATAACGTTAAAAGGTAATTTATATACTAACCATTGGTACGACCAAATCTTACGACCTTGCGAGATGGTATTCGCCGGAAAAATTGAGAAATGGGAAAACCCAAAATTTGATCCATAACGTCCGTGAGTCGCTGTACCAAGTCATTTGCGGCTTTGATCTTGACATTACCGTTACCATCCCTTTTGCTCATATTTCCCAGAAATAAAAGCGTCGATTTGCAATCAGAATCGAACCGCTCATCGGATAAAACCGGGACTAAAAATAAAAATTTTAAAAAAAAAATCCAAAAATATGATTTCAGTCAAAAACCCATGAATTTTTTTTACCGGTATTTATTTAAAATTTAACTTACATGTCAACGACAAAATGTGATCGACAATTCGATCAGGCATCCCATCGGGTCGAGACTGATACACACGCCCATGCCGCAACTGGTTGGTAATACATTTACCGATAAATAGGGACACACTTTGAAGTGGTCCCATTCCGTGGGCTTCAACCACAATCTGTTCATTGAACCGGTAATGCTCTCCATTGACTTTGGAGTGTTTGCTCAAATTGTTCGCCAAAATGAGCTGGTCGCGTGTCGACAGTTTTACCGGTAATCGCTGGAAATAGGCCAAAAACGAGGCCTTTAGCAAATTATCCAGCCGGTCTTTTGATCGAAAATGAAGGTCATCCGGAAACATTGCCTTCACCGTATCGACGGTGAAATGTAACCTACCTTCAATTAACGATAAACGGACGATTTGTCTAAAAATTAATCGATCAATAAAGTAAAATGAAATTTATTTTTGAGAATTATTTTTATTATTTTGTTGGAAAATTTACCGGTAAAATTTTAAAATTTTAAAAACTCACCCTTTCGAGTTGGTAAAGTCAACCAAATTTTGCCCCAAAAATTCGAAATGACCAGTCAAATCCTCCGCAGCCGATAAGGACACCCATGAGATACTCATGGTTTCGTTCCGATGAAAATCCTGTACCGATTTCTCGTACATTTGACCGATACGATTTTTAACGGTATCCAACGCGTAAAATCGCATCGCCTGCTCATAAATGAACTGACGATAAAACAAGGAATCTCCGTCAATAACAGAACGATAAACCCCTAAAAATAAAAATATAAAAACGTCTCGAAATACAAAAAATAAAGAAAATTTAGGCTGAAAAAACCGGAAACTTACCTCCAAGAGCGAATGTCGGGCGAACCATCTCCATTTGATCAGCAATACCGGTAACGATCTCCTGAAAAAAGAAATAATGAAAAAACTACAAAAAAATAAGTAAAAAACGAAAATTCTAAAAATATCATATAGTGAAAATTCTAACATTTTTTACCGGTAAAACAATGAAAATTTACAATTTAACATGGTTACAGTAGCTCTGATTTTGATCATAAAATTAAAAGCGGTTAGTCGATAAACTGAAAAAACTGAAATCTTGCCAAATCATTTATACTCTAAATAAAATTGAAATATTGAAAAACGGGACCTGTTACCGGTATAAAATTGAAATAAAATAAAAAATGAATATTTACAAAAGCGCACGGTAATATTTGGAATATATGACAAATTTTCGAACAATCCGAAAGTTTATCATCAAAATCTGAAAAATGAAAAATACCAGTAACAAGCCAAAAATTTCAATTTTTTCTACCGGTAAAAGATGACCATGGTAAAACCATGATATAAAATGACCAAAATGAAAACTTTTGCTACTCTCAAAGAATCAATTTTAACGAAATCATTCCATAAAATGAAAAACGAAATTTTACCGATATGGAAAACAAAATGAAAATATACACCAGAAACAATTCTATTTTTGTTATCAAACCCGTATAAAATGAAAAACCCCTCAAAATGAAACCATTTGCAAATCGTTTATTATACAGCTTAAATAAATCATCAAATTTTATTTAAAACATTCTTTCACCGGTAAAATAAAAACTAACCATTTGAACAAAATTTACTCCATTAAAAACTAAAAATGAAAAACTTACAAATTTTACCGTTTAAATATAATTTTTACCAGTACGGCTTACTGAAACGTTACCGATAAATTGAAAATATAATGAAAATTTGCTCAAAAACCCATAAAGTGACCATTGACACATGCATCGTAAAATGAAAATTTGCACAAAAAATATCTTTAAACGCGTCAGCTAATGTATAAAAATGTCCTACTAAAATGATTACACTACTACTATCTTTGCTACTAACAATTTATCGTCTTCTGACCAGCGAAAATTTAAAAAATGAATTTAATACCGGTAATAATTTGAAAATCTATTCTAGAATGAGTCAAATTGACCCAATTGAGGAATATCTAGCGAAACTGGCGGGCAGTAAACCCCATGAAAAACCATCGAACGTCCTTACGGAGAGACCAACTGATCTATCGACCCAGAAAGGGAAAATAGAACATGCCAGTAAACAAGAACGACTCCGACGCAAATATGCCGCCGAAACTGTTTTCGGCCTGTCCGACCCAGTCAACACCCTGAAAGCATGGCCATTAATCAAGACCCTGAACCATCCGGGCCTTGACCATATGCAATACACCATCAAGTTGAAAGTTACCGTTAAAAAATAGAAATATAACCCTAATTTTTAAACCACATTCTGGTTTTAAGATCAGCTAAAAATAGCAGCAAACTAAAAAATGGGGCATATAAACACGTCAATGTTTTTCCATTTAGACGACTTTTAATAAAAAGTTTTTTTTCAAATTCTATAGCATACACTTAAGATTTAATTTTTACCGGTAAAATAAGCGATAATAAGAAAAATTATCGACGTCAACGGACTCATCAAAGCCCACGCACTGCTTTTTCCGATGATGTCACCTTTCATATTGGTACTATTGGCGAAAATCACTGATGAGATAAAATCGATCAATGACCAGGTACCGGTAGACTGTGAGAGTAACCGATACTGGATCAGATTAGAGGTAATTTCAATTTACTTTCGAATAGTAACTATACAAAAGTAAAATACCGATAAATTTTTTGTAAAATAAAATGTAGCCACATAAAAATCCACCCAAATAAATAAAAACTTACAAAAACTTTGGGATGGGATACCGCAAGGCCATCATAACCATATCTGCCCAGAAGCACCAAAGCGTCTCGCTCCGCCGAGGTCGGATCTGGAAAGAAGTTTACCGGAAACTTCTGTTCTTCAGTAGCCAACTGTAAATTGACCTCGTCACCCAAATAAATATAAGCATGTATTTGGGGTTCGGACGACAGCCCATACTGTATGAGTTTCATAACTACAGTCTAAAATAAATAGAAAGTAATTTTTTTTCTAAAAATACGTAGAGTTTACCGGTAATAAAATTTTTTGTACACAAATAATTGATGAACGTTCCCGATAAAAGCTACATAAATCGATTTTTATTTTTATAAAAACCGATCTACTTTCATAAAAGAGTTTAAAAAACGCAAAACAACATGGCATTTCAAAAGAATAACGTTAAAACAGAAAATAAAAACAAAAATTACGGAAAATTTGGTAATACGATTAAATTTCAAGAGTCAGTAAATATTTCACGTTTTCAAACATAGGATACATCAAAAAAATCAAAACAGTACTTTGTTTCGAAAAATCAAAAGTTAACGGTAAAATGAATAGCGAAAATTTTTCATCGAAAATTTCGAAAAATATGACATTTCTTCCAACATTTTCTCTAAAATTAATTGCAACAGGTGACAGGCCAAAGAAATCACAGCTTGCAATTTAAAACAGATTTAATAAAGCGGATTATCAACTTCCGGTAAATAAAAAATAGGCTAATAACCAATCAGTATACAGCTGACAGCCGGGATCAAAATTCTAGCCAATCGCTACGCACCAAAAACGCTAAGCTCATGATTTCCGGTTTCAAAACTTAAAACCCTAAATTAAACATAATTAACGATATTAAACCGTCCAACTAACA
>SCLH01063112.1:0-10725 GCA_004367855.1 Oikopleura vanhoeffeni
TCAGTACTCCCTAAATCAAATTTTGCTGAATTAATTATTTAATTTCGATCATTAAGAGAAAATTTTTGAATAAACTTTTACAAAAAAATTTACTATCTTAAGAAAACATATCATGAATTATATTTTCAATAATATTCCCGATTCATGGCGTACCAGAGAGATAAAAAAGGGTTTTATCAGGGAAATTTTAACAATTCGGTCATAATGAGCGTGTCCACCCCAAGTCAGTGTCTCGTTTGTATGACTTTCAGGTTTCTGTCATTAAAATTTAGAGGGTTGATGGATTTTTCGTGCGACCCTTCAAATCACAACAAAAACCCGTTGTTTCGCCAATTACAGCGCTGCATTAATTATTTGTAGATAAAACGGACCTCGGGGCTCTGCGCACGGTCTTTGCGGTCCACATCAAATCTATATTTTTTATCTATCTTCAAAACTAAGGGAGTCAATGGATTTCTAAGAAAAAATCTCATCACTTTCAAAAAGTTGTTTCTGATTGATGAGCCACGAAATATTGTTTGAAACAATATTTTTGATGGAATATTCGAAAACAAAAACCCATATATCAGTGTTATTTCTAGTACGTCATCAAATCAACCCTGAAAACCCTGTTTTTGTCTTTTAAATGCGACCAGTACTCCCTTAATGATAATTAAGGTAGCTGCTTAATTCGCTTAACAGATAGGAATCACAAATTGTAGGTATTTAGTCATTAATCAGCTATATNTTTTTTTTAATTTCGACCCCAAACTCAAAATATGAATTTTTCAAGGTCACGTGAAAAAATTTCCGGAAAAAAAAGTGCTTCGATTTTTTCGAAAATAGGCTCAAAAGAAAGCTGGGGAAACACTGAAGAGAAAGTTGGCTTACGTCAAGCCGAAATTTTGAAGTTTTGGGGGTCAAATTGAACCAAACGTTATTTTTACACTTAATTTTGAAAAAAAAATACTCAAAAAAAATCGAAAAAAATCAAAAATTTGTAATTTTTTTTTGTTCTTATTTGGGTTGTTTTGTGCTTTCAAAACATAAACAATTGATTTGGTGCATTTCAATGACATAATAACTGCAGAAAATGTAGGGACCGGGATACCCTTAAACTGATAAATTGGTAATATTTAAATATAAAAAATATTATTCTTATCAGTGACATTTNTCGGCGTCCTGTAGAAAAACTCAGATTTATTTCTCAAAATACTCGGTCGACGATCTGTTAAGTAATGTTCAGTGATTAAATTTATTAAAATCTTGAAGACGTCTCTCAAAAAATGATGAAGGAGATAGATTTTCAAAATCCCTGATTTTTTGAATGAAAAAATGATTTTCTAAAATTCAAGCGCACTAAAATTAAATCTCTAAATGTTCGTTCGACAATCTATTACAATTTTAAATGCGCGCATTCCTAAAAAAGAATGAAGCTGCTACCTCAAATTTCAAGATTATATAATTTCTAGCGCCGTTTCCGGGGATCCGTACATAATATCAACTTATCTTTCAATACAACTGACAGTTTTTGTTTAAAACTTTGTGTTTTTGATAAATCTGGGGATCCTGTCTCTGAGAAATAACCTTCTGAAGCTCAATATTTGCTTGATAAAACCTTATTAAACACAATGCCCGTCTTTTGATGCATGTATGGGGAAAAAATTTTGAGCTTAAGATTTGAGTTAAAATATCACATGTTGATCCAACCTCACAAAACTTCTATCATTTTCTTGGTTAATAAAAATTCTTTCTACATCTAAAAATGACCTCATCGAGATGGATTTGACACATTATGATCTGGTGATCCCCTGACACTATAAGAACTATAGGGTACAAAACTATATAAAACGAGCAATAAACACTAACTATACACACCTTATCTATACATTTATATCTCAGTCACATTATTTCCACAGAAAATAAAAAAATCGAGACTTGGTAATTTTCATTCTTAGAGCTTGAAGACTTTTGTTACACCAAGGTAGAAAATAATTGATGTAAACAAAGGCTCAGGCAACGAGGTACTTTACTCCTTTTTACAAACTTTGAGAGAATTCAAAATTTCGAGAAAAAGCATAGTAAACACGTAATTTGTTTACATTTATGAAAGGTTTGAATGGTAAAATCTTGCAATTGATTAATGCAAAAGTGAGGCAACTTAATTCGATAAAAATAATGTATTTTGAAACGATAAAAAAATTGAGTTCTCTAAAATTGTCACCACAAGGTGTTTAACTCTCACTGAGAGTCTGTTAGTTTCTTTGTATCAAAAATTTGTGATGCGAGTGAGCATGATTTTAAATCAATGATTATCAAAAATTTGTGGGTTTTTTAAACGATTCGAGCTAGATCAGTGGAGCACCTACCAATGACACCATACTGAAATTAAAATGATTTGGAAAATTTTACATATAAAGATTTACCTCATTCTCTTCATCCGCAGCATCATCGTGTAACGATAATTGAGGAAATAATATGGAAACTTTCTTGATCTAAAATATTTTATCTTCAATTAATTCTTGTAAGCTAGACAATAAGCGTAGGTCTCGCGATTGTATCTCCATTAGGTTGCGCGCAATTGCGCTGTAATAAGTTGTTTTTCATTGTTCATGCTGAAATCACGTTTTTTTAATTTTGAATCATGGGTGTTAAATGACGTAAAAAATTAATTTTTAGCACCCAGCGTGTTCATAATTGCGTGTTTGTCGCAAATACAGTTATCAGGAATCAGCTTAGTTTGATTTATTGGTTGCATTATTAAATTTTTGAAAGAAACTATAAAAAAAGTTCAAGACGATACTCACTGTTGTTCAAAAAAACTAAATATCAGCATTGAGCTCCTGAAAGATTTACAAGAAATGAGAGTTTTCATGATGAATATATTAACATGTAGAAATGTGAATCTTAAGTGCAAATAAGACCAGACCTCGGCAAGGGCTCGAGTACAAAACTCGTAGCACATTTCTAAAACAGGGTACTACACGTGAGGTGTACTATGGTTATTTGTAAAGAGCGGAGAGTGTAGTACGGTCGGTTAATTATGAGTACTAGACAAATAATATGAATTGTTGAAAAATACACTCCCGCTGTTTTTTATCAACATTCCTTTATCCCTAGAAGATAATCAAGCCGGATATTTATCAAGGAAATGATCGGTTCATCAAATCAGCAGCTGCCTTTTGCCCACTGCCGCTTTAGCATTATAACGGTTCAAACATTAATAAGTTTGACATAAAAATCAAAATAATTTTTTGAAAATACAAGATTTTTTATTGACAATTGTCCGAAAAATCATAGAGATTACTACTAAAATTGTACCGAGTAAAGATTTTCAAAGAGGTTATGAAATTCTTGCTGACGATTGAGGCGATTTTTTGAAAATTTAAGGCTAATATTTCATAAAATTTAAATTGACATACTTTGAATGCTGAATCTTCATGTGGGGGCTATTTTTTGTATGTTAGGGGTCTGCCTAAAAACCGCCGCAGATATACCCCCTTAACTAGCATTTTCTAGAGTTTTGAAGTCATGAAGCGAAATTTTCATGTGGAGCCTTTTTTTTCATTTGAGGCTATCAGATAATCTGATTCAGATTATCGCACTTTCTGATTGTTCTTTCTAAACTTTAAGATTCGTGCATTCCAATTTCATAACTATTTTTTCATACATTTAAATTTTAAAAATTCTGCATTTTGAATTTTTATTTTGGGACGATTGTTTTGCATTTTAGTTGATCAGATTAATCGCACTCTCTTATGGCATTTTGCCAGAGTAATTTCAAAAATATTGTCCCTTAAAGAATCCCAGGTCCGTTCCCTGATTATCCTAAAAAAAGTTAGACCACCACCGCGGACCGCACCCACGACATAACCATGATCTGCTGAGTGATCTTATTAGTTGAGTACGACACCAATATAATATTTACAATTTTATAATACCATAAAAGTACTGCACTTAGCACGTACCACACCTCTCTGGTCCTCTGCGCGCCGCCGCCTTCTCACTTAGAATACTCATAGTACACCCTCCGCGAGGCCTCGGTTTATGTAGTACTTTTGTTAATAAATTGTGCTACGGAGTTTGTATTACCCCCCGTCGGCAGCCAGAGGTTATTTTTTCTGGCTTGACCAGACGAAAAAACTGTTTGGCTTGACTTCGCTTGGCTTGACTAAGCCAAACAAATGTTTTCCGTCACAGCTTGGCTTTGACAAGGCAAACAATGTTGGCTTGGTTTGACAGCATTGAATTTTGAAAAGTAAAATAAAATTATATTCAAACTTCAATTTCATTTTTATACTTTACAGAAAATTTATTAAGTATTTTCATTTTTGAACAAATATTTCAAATTCGGAATTCAATATTTTATTTTTTGGGATCATTTTTGATCTAAATTTCCGATATATTGTAACTTTCTTACTCCTTTTTATGTTTTCGATTTCTAAAATTAAAAATTAGAAGTTTATATAATTATTTTTTAACTATGTTTTCAATTTTTGCTAAACTTGTTTCAAATTTCTACTTTACTTTCAGTATAAAATCAATTTGTGATGTATCAGCGTAATTTTTTAGTTTTAAAAACATTTTCGGGTTTTAATTTATTTTTACATTTTTTAAAATACTAAAATTCTAATTCTTGAGTACTATTTTCGGACAATATTTTCAATATTTTAATTAAATCAAAATTAATCATGAGATATTGATAGTTTAGATTTATTCTAATTTTGAGTTCGACTGTCGATTCAAAATTGTTTGGTTTTGAAGTGGCCACTTTGAAAAACAGATAATATATATTATACAGCCTGAGTTTTCTCGTTTACGGCGTTTGTTTTCGTCCGTTGGGTAGACAGCCAAAATTGCCTATACTTTGCTTTTGATTACATAATAATTTGGCTTTCTAACCGGTGGACGAAAAAACGTCATTAACGAGAATACTCAGGCTGTAAATCTCAATTTTCATAATTTGGCTCTCTAACGCCAATTTTGCCAGTTTTTGATCAATCATGAAAATTTAACTTTTCAATTCATACATTTGAATTTATAGTCAAGCCATAAAACCAAGTTCAAGCAAAGGGTTGTCTGGCTTGGCTTGACTCTAGTCAAAATTTCTATGGCTTGGCTTAACTCGAGTCAAAATCGCTCTGGCTTGGCTTAACTCGAGCCAAGCCAATCCAAGCTAGTCAAGCCAAGCCAGTGGGTGCCGAGGTCTACGCTAGACCCACTCTTGTAATATTTTTAGGCCTGATGAGCTCCAGGTCAATAAACTGATATTTTCGGGGAACTTCTTAAACCTGTATAGTTTCGTTAAAATCATATTCTTCCAAAGTTGACTGTAGTTGCAATTCCGACATTAAATTTTTTTCAGTTTTTTCTAAGAAAAATGTGTTGAGAAAATAATTATGCTGAAAGTGTTTTTAAAAAATATATATATTTTTATAGAAAGTAAAATAAAACTATCAATTAAATTCTATTTATTAATATACGAAGAAAAATTCTCATTGTTACAGTATGCGTGCCAATTATATAGTGTGATGCACAATACTTTTAATGTAGGTCAATAGACAAATTAAACATTCAATTCTGTAGCGTTTTGTAGCCTTGGTATCATCAAAATATTGGCCGATCGGAAATTTCAATTTATGCAAAAAATGCATAAACTTCTTTATAATAAATTAAAGAGTGGAGGACCTGAAATGTAAATGTTTGCTATATTTTGTAACTCAAACTTAAAATCTTACTTTTTTGTGAATTGATAAAACGTTTGTGATTTATTTAATCATTCAACAACAGTTTTACTACACATAACGATTTGAATGGACTGGTCACAAATTTTTTACAAACTTTTCATTTTGGAGAGCAGCTCGAGGCTAAAGAATATCTTTATTCAACATTTATGAATTCCGTCACGGTATAACAGTCAGTAAAATTTTTGATTTAATACTATTTATTTGATATTTATTTAAGTTGGCAGTACTTTTATAATTCTCGCTGTATGTGAGAGTTGTCTATTGTATCCGATAAATGATTGTAAAAATCATATAGGAAGTTGATTGAAGTCTGAAATGAAGAAATTCTAACTCGCTCGTCAGGTCCATGAATTCCTGAAATTAAATAAATACTTTAGATAACTTGGCAGATCGCCTTGGGGTTTTTCTCCCGTTTTTCCACTTTTCCGTTTTTAAGTCAAAAAATGGGGATAAATACCCCAAATTTAGCTGAAAACAAAAGTAAATAATTTCGAACTCATACCTTTTATATCTTCTTTGTCGAGTTTCATTGGTTGAAATCTGAATATTTGGTCCGAAAACTTCAGCAAATGACGACTATCAGCAACAGCAAGGAAAATACTTGGTACTAAACACATAATTTGATGAAAAGATCATCGGTAAAATGCTAAAAATGAGGTTTTCAATGGCAATTAGCTGGAAATGTAACGCTTTCAGATGGCCTGTCAAATCATTTATTAGCTTATAAAAACATTGGAATTAATTTTTTATAATATATCTTCTTCGTCAGTTTTCAAGGTATAACAACAATAATATATTTAAATTAACTGTACAGAATGTGCATAAACATCCTAGGAGAGTTTTTCAATAAGATTAGGCTTATTTTGAGCCTATTTAAGGTAGCTTATCGATGAATTTCCAAGTCACACATTCACAATCATCATAGATGTGCAGGTGAAAAGTTTGTGGTGACTGCCTTGCAGAGTTTTGTTATGAATAGTGTCTCGTTAGCCCAATAATTGAAAAAATTTCCACTTATTCTTGATAAGATATATTTTTCAAACCATCAAAAAGTAGGTTCCTGGCCTCGAATTGGAATAAAAAGTTGATCAGTAAAAAAACAAAATTACCTGCTACTGTATTTGTCATCGTGCGGTGAATCGAATTTATTATTTTTTTCCCGATGATTGAATCAACTGGAGTGACTTTATCGGGTTCTGAAGCCTCTCCATAAATATTAAATTTCACTCGTGGGTCATCGACGACTCGACGCATATGTTCCATTGCTTGCGCTACAGTTTGAGCAGGATGAATTCGTAAGTCCAAAACAGCTGAAAATTAAATAAACTAAAAAGAAAGAATATCCTGTTCCAACCTCCTTGCATCAAAAACAATTTCGTATTGTATAATACGTAGTTGTACAATACTTATTGTACAATACAAAATCGTTTTTGATTCAAGGGGGATGGAACAGCATATACCGCGTGAGTCTCAAGTGGCGTCGAGATTCGAGCCTAATATAAGACCATACTCGCTGTATTATCAAACAAACTTAATTGGGCGTAAAATGATCATCAATTAATAAGAGCCAAGGAGCCGACCCCCTAAAATACAAAAAAAATCGCTTGAAAATGAAAATTTCAAAATTCATAATATTTCAAATTCAATTTCATGAAAAATTAGCTATGAAATTGCTATGCACGAATCTTAAAAGTTTTAAAATGTCATCAGAGCTCGCGCTGATCTGATCCTCTAAAACGCAAAGAATCGCCTCAAAAAATTAATATGACAGTTATCCCATTCTTTATGCGTATTATGAGCATGAAATTCTGATAAAAAATATTTTTCGTAGAACCATTTTATCCCCTGAATTTGAAATCCTCGAACTTTTTCTGCTTTTAGCCGGAGAAATTTTTCAACAAGTTCAACTTCCTTATCTTTTGTTTAAGTTGGTTTGAAAGTCTTTTTGCTAATTTCAGGAGTAATCTCTATCAATATCCGGAGAAATTGTAATCAAAATTTCCTGCATTTCTTATAAATCACTTTCTGGTTTGATTTCAAACCTATAAATGTTTGACGTTAATAGTGAAGTTAAATAGTGCTAAAGGGCTATGAGCAAAATTCAGCTGCTTATTTTGATGAACCGATCATTTCCTTAATTTATGATTATCGACTCGGGGAACAAGAACGTTTTGTAAAAACCAGCAGGCGGTGCAGGGTATTTTCCAGGGACTATTCTAGGTCACAAAAAAACGAACCAATATTTGGTGACCAAACTTTTGGTTCATTCTTAACTGAGAAAAAGAAA
The DNA here is from genome assembly GCA_004367855.1 of Oikopleura vanhoeffeni. Lineage (NCBI taxonomy): Eukaryota > Metazoa > Chordata > Appendicularia > Copelata > Oikopleuridae > Oikopleura > Oikopleura vanhoeffeni. Next base: position 8,014 of record SCLH01063112.1, read on the forward strand.
GTATTCCGAAACAATATCAAAAAAATAATTTTTTTATCATTTTTTTAAACTTAAAACTGGAATTTCGGATTGAAATTATAATTATTATTGGTTTATTTGGTTTATTTGCAGTCATGGTGCGACCGGCTACAATATTCATTGAACCTCAGCAACTCAACATATATCGGGGTGCAATGATATAGCCTTTCGCAAGAGAGTTGATTACTGCAACATAATCTAGTTACAGTTACAGTTTTTACACAGAGAATTAAGTTTAATATAAATGACAGCGTAAAAGTACACGGTCAAAAATAACTTGATTTGACTGTTTAATCACTTTTCAGAACCTTGATTGTATTTAATAATAGTTATACTTAATTAAATACTTAACTTTTGTTGTGGTGAACTTTTGGAAAACCAGGCTTTTTATGAAAAATACTATTAATACAAATTACCTACTATATAAACTCACAATAACATCTGATTATTTATCTTTACCATCAACTACAAAAAAAGAACGCCAAGTCAATGCCTGACCATCAACTTCTTTCACTCAACGTTTTTGAAAATTACAAATATATTAATGAAAGTCTTCCCGTAGTTTATGGTAGTAAATCCCCCAATTTCACATATCATAATCAGGAATCATCTACTCGGTAGCGGAGAAAAAAGTCTAGTTCTAAAAAGCCTTATTTCACTGTGAAAAATAACCAACAAATTAAGATTGAGCATAACAGAAAACAACACACATTCAAAAGTACCGACAACTGACCAGATATTGTTTTCTTATATACAAAAATGAAATACAAACAACTTTATGTTCATTATACATTTTTCAAGAGGGTTTTTTGGTTTAACTAACAGTTCCGTCTGTTTCTTTATTTCACGCTTCATCAGCGGTTAGTTAATTTAAATAGTTATTTTTTGATGAAAAAGTCGTGACAAATGAGAGCTGGTGTAAAACACAGATGATTTATCTAACTTGAAAAAATAAAAAAAAACAGATTGCTCCGCAGTGACGTCGTCAAGATCACTGCTCTTACAAAAACCATGGCATATAAGATTAGTTCTTAACTTTTAGTTCTTAAGATTATTGCACTTAATAATAAAAAAGGGCTAAAAGTCATAAAAATAAATTTTGCTAAAAAGAGCTGAAGACTGAAAAAATAAATTTTAAATACAGTTTTATAAGTAAATAATTCAAACTTTATCGTTTCCACCTTTTTTAAAGCTCAATTGAAAATGTTCAGCCATACTTCGCGGATTGAAAACACCAATTTTGCTCGTCGAAATAAATCGACTCGAAAATACTTTTTTTGAAGTATCCAAAAACGAGACATCCAGTACATTATCGGTCATAATTCAAGTTTTCAAGCATCCAATTTTTTCTCCTTTGGAAGCCATACTTGTCTACTTGATATCTCTTTTCCCATGAAAAAATTATTTTTTTGCGCTTATTATAACGAAAAACGTTTTTTGTTCGAAATCGACTTGCCCCTCGCGGAACAAATCGAGAATAGATTTTGTTTTATAAACTGAAATCGTGGGAATATGAATAAGTATCAATCGCAATTTTGATTAAGCCACTAGACAAATGCGTCACTAAATAAATATTGCATGGACAGATTACAATTAGGCTTACGTCAAAGTGATATTTTTTAAGTTTTAGTCGCTAAATTAAAGCAAACGTTATTTTTGAACTTTATTTTAAAAGAAAAAACTTAGAAAAAAATCGAAAAACCACGATAATTTTGAATTTTTTGACGGAGTCTGATAAAAATTTCGACAAAACGCTCCAGGTTATTGTTAAACTAGTTTTGAGCTTACATATAAAGTATAAACCGAAAATTTATCTTGAAAATTGGTGGAGGAGATAGCTTTTGAAAAAGCCTCTAAATCTTGATTTCAGATTTCTATTTTTCAAGATTTTCTTCGACAAAAGCTAAATATCAAGAAAAACCCTTTAGATTATTCTTGATATTGATGATTTGGAGCCAGACACAAATAAATAAATAAAAATGATAAAAATTGACGACGAAGATAGTTTTTTAGTGTTTTTTGGTAAGGTTTATTTAATAAGTATACGTTCATGTGACTGCGTAGGTTAGATTGTATCAGATTACTGAGATTCTGAAAATGATTGCGAAGAGTGTTCTTAACTCGTAGACTCGATTCCGGCAAGTAGTGACCATTCACCATTTAATCGCATTTTACGACGCTTAAACATTAATGATAAGATCAGTTATAAAGTTATCGATTAACTTAAGACAAAATGACGTTTGTGCTTTTTTTTTTTGAAAATTTTACAGTATTACAGTACTTATTTCTGCAAAAATTTTTGGAATCACGAGATAAAACCTTTGATCGTGATCAAAAAAATTTCTAAGACTTTTTTTTCCATTATTTTTTTTGATGGTCGGATTCGTTGTTTTTTTGAGAAGAGTTGACCCTATGAGTCATGGAATTATTGCTGACGCTTTTAGTTTGGCAGATAGTGCTCCCGGGTATGACCCTAATCATAGCCCAAAAATGATCACGTGACGGTATATAATATACGGTATATTCAAGAAATAAGGTTGGCCAAAATAGTACTGTTTTTTTTTAAATTGCTTAAAACACTTTTTAAAAAACGTGAAGAGGTTTTTCAGAAGTTAATAAGACTTTTTTACATTACACCAAAGTCCAAAAACGATCACGTGACCTTCAAATAAAGAAATAAGGTTTTGGTTCAAG
>SCLH01063112.1:11509-29291 GCA_004367855.1 Oikopleura vanhoeffeni
AACAGTCGACCAAACGTTGGTAAAGAGATAATTAGTTCACGTTCAGGTGATTCGGAAACATGAAAAAAAAAGACTTTCGTAAACACTGCAAATCTCTGTTATATATCATTAAAAATGATTTTTATTAAAGCAAAAATATTAAGCGAATAAAATGCTTACAAACGACGGTATGAAATTTGTATCAATTTGTTTTCATTTCTTTTTATCACAGATACTGCGCGCAATGCTGTATTATGAAAAGTAGCGTGTTAATTACATAACAAATAATAAAAGGCCGATTTTCCTTCAATACAGGGGATGAACGCTTTTAAATACACTTTTTCATATCAGTTTTTCACAGAGAATTAATTTTTGTCATTTTTATGATATTTTTATTAATATTTCCTTAATACGCGAATTTTGAATGAAACGCAAAAATAGACTTGAACGTCGGAATAAAGATTTTTTATAAGTCATAATAGATTTGTCAGACCCGATTCACCCATACATGATAATTTTATATAAAATTTATCAAAAAAATAAACTTTATTTGTGCATGCAAATTGACATGCAGAACCCCCTTAAACTTTGATCGGAAATGAATTATTTCACACCAATTTAAGAGTCATTTTACTAGAGAATTTTGTAAAAACATATAATTATTTTTAAATAGAGTTATAGAAAATCAGCTGAAAATATAAATAAACGGTTAAATTCATATTATTATTGCACTTTTGTGTGTCACTGGAGGTCATTTTCTCGAATTTATTTTTTCTTATCCCCATTAAATGCTTTTTTATTCATCGAAAAACTAATTTTTTTATTCTTATTGTATAGCAAATTGGCTGAATTGTATTTTAAAATATTTATAAATGTATGTTAATCATGAAACTTTGCTTATATGGCTCGATTTATAAGTATGGTCACTACTTGCCGGAAATCGAGTCTGGGTACAGATCAACTTCTAAACTCTACGAGTTAACGTTTAAAATGTTTTTTGAATTCCACCATTGCTAAGTTTATCAAGAAACCGGATCTGAAAACTTGAAAAACAGGCAAATCAGCAACGCCCACTCCCTTAAATTCTGCGGAGTCAATTTTGAATTTCGATACGGTATTTTCTAGTAACTGAAGTTTAGATTAAGACCGCCGATTTTTCATTATGAATCTCTATTTTCCGCTGTTGTACAACTTATATGATACAACTTGTATCACAGTGAAACCTTATTTTGAAGATGACAGAAAGATCTGTTGTTATGAATTCTAAGGAGGCCGATTTTTAATTTTTATTTCAAAATTCGAGAAATTTGACTTTAAACCCCACCTGCACGAGCGTGTTTTAAATCACAGAAACCAAAAATATATTGGGGAAGTGTCATTTTGGTCAACGGAATATCGGAAAAGATTGAATTTGGACACAATTATTATAAATGTCAAAATCGCAAAAGCTTTTTTTGAGATAAGCATTGTTTATTCATATGAATTGCCTATAGGCTATGGCCAATATTACGTGTGTTATCAAAACACAATCGTGCAGGTACGCAATACATAATCTTGTGCAGGTGAGAGTTAAGTGACCTGGAAATTAAAATTTCGAAAAATAGCCTAGACTGATTTTAACTACGGTACCACCAAATAAAAGCTGAGATTTTACTGATTTAAAAATCAGCTTATAGATAACTGAGTTTCTGAACCAATCAGCGTCAAATTCGATTATAAGGTTTAAATTTTCGTAAACATTTTTCTATACATTTTTTTAAAAAAATTAAAGAATTAAGTCAAGAAATTGCCTAAATTTTGCTATCATGTAGATTTATTTATTTCTTCCTTTAACAAAATCGAAAGTTGCACAAGGTCAAGATGTACAGTTTCTTTCAGTGATGACAATATATTCTAATTGAAACCGTGAAAAAGTTTACTTTTGTAACAGATTTACTTTTCCTTATTTATCAATTCATTAAATTTAAACTATAAACGTACCTCTTGATGTGACCGGAATAACGTTGGATTTGTATCCTGCATCAAGGATAGTTATCGCAGTTGTAGTCCTCATCATCGCACTCATAATGTGATCATAATTTGCAAGCTGGGCAACTAGTGGACTGAAAAGCCATAAATTACTTAAAATCACATTTGCAGGAAATGGAACGTAAGGCGCGAGTGATTCCACAGTTGTATATTCTAAGGAATTACCGAATTGATTCGGCTGTAATTTAGTAGCTTTTGAAGTCATCTAAAGTTTTAAAATTTCGTTTTTATGAATTACATTATTGGATATAATTTTTAAATGAATAAATTTTTTGACGCAAACTTTTTTGTTATCGTTGCACTTTTGCATCGAAAACATTTAAAGTCACGTGACGTAACTCACGTTACATTATTAGAAAAATAAAATTATTTATAATTTTGGAAGAAAAACGTCGAATAAAAAAGGTCGAAATATTTAAAACCTTAAAATTGGATCGAAAAGGTACTCCCCAGCTTTTCTATGAAATTCCTACATATGGATTTGAACCAACTCAAAAATAATTAATTAACTAAAAAAAATGAGGAAGAAAATCCGGTGAATTATGGTCAAACACCTAATATTTTTGATTGTATGGCTAAAATATGTGACTTTTTTTCCCCGAAATCAAACAGTGCTGTTAATGGATCATTCTTCTTTGTTATTCACTAATATTTTGCAAATATCACTAAATCATTGTACTTTAGATATTTGATGAGAATATTGCTAAAAATGCATTTCATGAGAAGCAGAGTTTAGTAAAAAACACTATGGTGCCAAAAAAAACTGGTAGAGTCATATTTTTTGACGGTTTTGATAGGGTATTTCATATTTTTTTTATATTATATTTGCAGTTATTTATTTTGGTTTTAATCACTTGAGTTTTTAACACTAATTTGATGACCTTCCTAAATTATTTACTGCTTTTGATAAGATAGTGATCGAGGTTTCTTTTCCTGGAATTGAAGCATGGCCTGTTCCTCTGAAATCCACTGTTAATTCAACTTGTAAATGACCTTTTCGAAATTAAATAATTTATATTGTGTGTGAATAGATTATCTCTATTGAAAATATTCCCTACCCGTTTCAGAGTCAAATTTGTGTCCATTTTATTTTTTTGTGATACAGTCATCGCTTCTAAACTGGTAATAAAAGTTGTTTCAGTGAGTTCCCTGGGAACTTGTACCAGTGACAAAACAACCCTTAACTTTTGCTCAGAAAGCTCAATTGTAAATCAAAATTCCTTTGTTATGTAAATAAATACGAATTCAAATGAACAGATTTCTGACCCTGAACTCCTACGTGAAAATTAAGTTTGCTTTTTTCCTGAATCAAGAATTCTTAAATTTGATATCGAAAAAAAATCAAATTGTTCATTTTTAGTTATTTCAAAAACCATAATAATTCAAGGCAATCTGTTATAAAATTAAGTTCATTGAAAACCATCATCAACTTGTATTTGTAAATCACACATTCAGCACAAGCAACAAATTGTACCAGTTATGGAGTTTGTACGAGTGAGGGAGCTAGGACTGAACAGTTTTTTCAATTATTTTATATTAAAGCCCGGCCTTTTGCAGTGTAACCCATGGTCAAAAACCAAATGTCCTTCAAGCCTGGGACAAGCTTATTTGTAGCTGGTGTTCCCTCATCAACGATGAATTCAAATCCATTTTCTCCGATATTGTATTCTGATTGCAAAACCTTTGCAGCCGCTTGAATAGCTTTTCCACCAATTTCCTCATCATGAGGAAAAATCCAGAAAATATCTCTTTCGAAGGTCTTTTCTCTTAAAATCATTTCTCGAATAGCTTCCAAATGTGCAAAGATCATTACTTTGTTATCATACGCACCCCGAGCCTTAAAACATAATATAAGAAAATCTTGTAAGAAAACAGTTGATTTAGGCTTATCTACAAATAATTATAAAAAAACTTTAATTTCAGTAACCTCAGAAAAAAAAATGGTCCGATTCGGACCATTTTTTTTATTTTATCATTAACTTAATATTTGTGCTCAATTTGAGCTATTAAACAACTTTAGAGGATAAGTCGTTTTTGAAAGCCGAATAATACGAAAAAATTTGCAAAAAAACTAGCTTATATGTGCCTGGAAGCCCCGTAATCGATATGCTAAAAAAATAAACACATTTTTGTGAGAAAACAGTTTAATAATGCTTGTCCAGACGGAATTTAAAATAACTCTTTTTGACTTGCTGAAGATAAACATTTTAGTACATGTTCGACCAAAGCTCATGAATATAAAATTTGAATCCCAACCAACTGTTATTAAAAAGTTAATTTTAAAAGACTAAAATTTTTGAGTTTTTCTTTAATATCCTTATTTTAAGAAAAGTACTTTCAAAGTGTCGATATAACTAGATTGATCAATGTTACCTACGCCATATCACGAATGTGCGGCATGCCTCACCGAGTCGTGATCCAGTTCTATCAATACTTCTACAACATCTTACCTTCACTTTAAATACTAACCTCACATAAAGATTAAGGGCGTAACCGACGGAGGCTGTATCTCGAGATCCATACATGGGAGAAACTTAATTTTTGTTGCATTCGAAATGTTGTCATCGGTTTTCTTCCGAATCAATTAAAAATTTTTGGATTTGACCAAAAAAAAATTCGGAAATTCGAATTTTTCCTAAGTATTTTTTTCAGTATTTATGCTTTATTTTTTGAACGCTATGATCGATGACCTTAATTTAACTTGAACCAGGTAGCCTGCAATGTAATCTTGAACTCCATAAATAATTTTTAATCTCAAATAAAATTTCGACAATATTTCTTAGATGGTGAAAATTGACGTAACCGACGGAGGCTGTTTCTCGAGATCCATAATGGCTAAAAACTTGTATATAATGGATTTGACGAAAAATAACTTCCGAAATTCGTATTTTTTCCCAATGTTTCTTTCAGTATTATGCTGTATTTTTTTGAACGCCTGATCGATGATCTTAATTTAACTAGGACGGCAGTTAGCCTGCAATTTAAATCTTGCAGACCAATCAAGAAAAGAATATAAAATGTCGAAAAAAATTCCAAAAAATATTTTTTAGATGGGGAATGGTCAACATTTTGTGGGACCTGAACTTTGCACATGTGTGCATCAAAAACTAAATCAGATATCGAAAAAGCCACGACATAGTACCATGGTATACCACGTCTCTATCGATTGCAAAAATGAGTTTTTTGCGTGAAAAGGTTTTGATACCAGTGCTGGAAATGATTTTACTAAAACGGTGAAGATACCGAAATCGGCAAATTTAACGTGTAAATTTCATCGATTTTGAGCAAATAAGCCTTAAATCGAATTTCTGACGCCATAGTACCCGAGGAACATCTATTATTAGTAGGCGTCCAAAAAATTAAAAATTTCTGATATTTCCTTGCAAAATGATTTTATCGGTAAAAAGCCGAAAATCGACCTTTTGGACCGGTACTACTACCGGTACCGTCATACAAAAAACTTTTTGTTACTTTTTTTGACAAATTAAGACATTTATCTCCAACATACTGTAATTTCAACATCGTACGACTCTTCCTCATCAGACTACATGTGTTTAAAAAACAGTATAACGCGTCGATTACGGTCTTAAGGGGGTTGTGGGTGTAAATGAAACAAGCGTTGAAGAAAATTGTTGTTTTATTCTTGAATTATACTGAAAGAAACCAATTCACGCGTAGGCGTTGGCGAGATGACAAGACAACACATCAGAAATGTCCCCCTTTGCTGGGGAATTATATCAAACGAACCTATTATACTTAATAAACAAACAGAGAATAACTTTTCCAACGAGCTTAGCAACATATATCCAAAAATTATCAAACGTTTCATAAATGGTCTGTTTTATTCAATTTGAAACAAAATTGAACAAGTTAAACAGATTTTCTGAATTCCATTTTTACCGCCTAAAAACCGAAGGAAATTTTTTCTAAACCGGACGGCTCATTAACTATTTGAAGACGTCGTATTTTACCGCAACATATTTGTTTGATTCAATTTAAAGCAAAACTGACGGAGAATTAACTAATTTTGTGAATTGAGAACATATTTTTACCAGTTTTTCAGCACGGCACTGGTGAGCCACCCTTCACCAGAATCAAAAAAAATTACTTGCAGTTAACCGAGAAGGTTTTAGTCTCCAGAATTCTACACCCACAACCCCCTTAAGGTGGTACATTTTAGTTCGACAATTTTTCTTCTAATTCGGCTTCACAAATTAGAATGATGGTAGTCTCGCATCTCAGACTTCAAATTCGGCGAGAAAGAAGAGTTCAAAAAATCGAATATACAAACAAATATTTCTAAATTACTCCAAATACGATCACTGAAATTATTATCCCAAAAATGCAACTTCGCACAGAACTTTCATACAGCTCAGCCAATTTTTTCCAACTAATCGGGTTCAAAAGATATTTTTTATCTTTTGACCACCAGTTTCTTAAAAAATTTAGCTCGGCCGGATCAGAGCTCTGTTCAAACTTATATTTTTGTCAGCATGATTTAAGTAATTGAATACAAGTTAAGGTACAACCTTAAGCCTAATCAGTCACAAAAAAAAAGTGATTGAGTTATTCGAAAAAATAAGGCTTCATTTTGGGTCTTTGAAGTCTCTTAGTGACCGAACTTAAACGATGCGAGAGAAACATCATTGTGATTTTCGGCGGACCTGAGGATAATCAATCATTGCATACTTTCGCGAAAGCCTTATCGTTGGGGATGCAACATTCTTAATTTGTTGTTTCCCATGCAATTTTTCAAGTTAAAACAGTACAAAACCACCTTCAATTTACAGTTTTGACCAAACTGCGATTTCTCAATAAACAAACCTGTATATATTCGCCATCATTTTTCACTGTGTAAGGATCTGATGTCCACTGCTCTTTTATGGCTGGGACGACATCGGAATGCGCCAAAAATAAGCCAGGTTTCAATTTTTTGTTTGTACCGGTAACTTTCAGAATCAAAGTAATCTTTTATTTGGTGTTATAAATTGTGACGAAATTAATAATTTTATATTGATAATAAATAGTGTGGAAAAAATTGTAATCTGTATGTTTTGCAGTAAAAGATATCCTGTTCAGAGCTAGACTTGGAATTCACCGTCTCTTATAAGCCGCCAGGCTGCCTTTACTCTCACTCATCGTTTAAATTCCCTATTAATTAAAGGCTATTGTACACAAAACTGATATATATCTCTCGATTTGTGCTCACTTGCTCTGAACAAGATATCCCATATTCACAATTTTGTTAATATCCCGGTCCTATTACTTAAAAACACACTACGTTTCCTAATCAGAGAATAGAATTGGAACAAATTGTTTTTCATTCTATTCATTCTAATTTCAGGTTTTCTACTTTTTGCTTTCATGCTGTTTTTAATGGAGCAAGAAAATTACTAATGGTGTTCTGCATCTAACAGCCAAGAAAAAACTCAATAACAGCAGGGTCCGGCGGATAGATGAAAGTTTTTTTGCTCAAAAGCTTCACCTATCCGCCGGATTTCACCTATCCGCCGGATTTTACCTATCCGCCGGAATTCACCTATCCGCCAGACGTCTGGGAAGATACGCTCTGATTGGTCCATAAACACAAGGCCTAGATTAAATAATTTAATTAAAGGGTAGTTGGAGTAAGAATTTAGGCTGATTTTTGCTCAATTTTTGCTTAACAAATGCAAAAGTGACCTTTTTGAAAACCTCAAAAACGACTGTTTTGGATAATTGACTCACGCAATAATTCGAATTGAGCTTCTAGAATGCATTTATTTAATTTATTCAACCAAATACATGTCTAATAAATAAAAATGTTATTAAAAATGAATTCTCAAATGTTTTGTAAAAAAATAAAGATACCGCTCAAAAAAACTTTCACTCATAGATAAATTAAAGTGCTGGAAATACGCCAGAAAAATCCTAAGGCTACTGGGCCGTTATCAATAATAACATATCATCAAATTATTTTATGAGGAAACTCAGCGAAGTATTACAGACTGGACTCTGAGAAAAATCATAAAAAATGAAAAAAATGATTTTCAAACAAAAGAAAAAAATAGTTATCGTGAAAAATGGCCTTTGAAATATTTAATGGAAAATTTATTGAACAAAAATTGTGTGCAGATTTTCAAGACAAATCAACTGTACTAGATTTTTAAAATTAAACGCTAAAACTACAAATTGATGAAATAGTTTTATTATTTATAAAAATACTCAAATATGCCTATCTTTTAGCTTTTCGAAAACGCCTATCTTTTTGCCCGAGAAGGTTTTGAAAAAAAGCCCTATCTTTTGCCTTTGACCTATCCGCCGGACGGCAGGGAGAAAAAGTTTTGATTTTCAGATGCATGGTCGATTGCGGAGGCTTACGTAGGTTTTTGCGTGGGTTTCACTTATCCGCCGGACCCTGCTATACCAATTTTTGATTCTTCACCGTATGTCGCGACATGTCGGATTATACTGAAAATCCACTCAAAAATTTCGAAAACGCAAAAGCTATAATTTTTTTAGCATTTTCTCTTGAAAAACTACCAAGGTAGGTATATTTTCCGGTTCACAGACTTTAAAGACGAACAAACTGTAATTATACTCTTTATGGTGTCAAATTCCAAAAATTAATTAGCCAAAAGTTTAGGCAAGAAAAGTTGTACTGATTGCAACCAAATTGGCTTCAAATAATGTTCAGTTTTTGTTTAACCAAATTTTCTAAATTTTACTGGTCAGTTTCCAGTTATACCGGACATCTGAAAAAAGATAAAAAATTGGTTATTGATTTTTTTCTTGGCTAATAGATGCAGAAATCTATTCAAAATGGCACTGGATCCGAACACCCTGTTTATCAAAAACATCAATACTAACCGTTCCTCGTTTACCCATTTAACATGAAAATTTTTATTGCTAAAAATAATTTCGTAATCTTGTTCAATAAATTTCCAAAATTCTCTAAATGGTTCTTCGTTAATTTCTTTGGATTCATCTGAAATAGTCGGAAATTCTAATCCCTTGATAAACCTGTTCAAAACTTCATCAGTAACAATAATAGTTTCGTTCTCTGGAATTGCTGGTTCATGGTCACAAATATGTGTTTTTTGTATTGTATTGTAGGTCAAAATACATAATAATGCGCCAAAAATAAATCTTAATTCTGGATGAACATCAAACATTATTATTCTAATTTAATCATATAGTTTCAATTAAATATCTTTACGACATTTCGCTTAATTGCATAATCAATTAGGTTTAAAATACAGTGAGTAAAACTCGTAAAGTCTGAACTTGATATGGATCTAGAGAACTCCAAAAAACACACATATGTTTAAAGTTTTAGAAGTGTGAACTAGAACCACAAAAAGCTAATAATGAAAGTCACAAATTTCCCGTTTAAAATATAGGCTATATATTATATAGCAAAGCGCTTGTGTTTTTTTTTGACAATTGTTATAACTTTTAAAGTTATTTGCTATACTTGCTACATTTTTCTAAATTATCATGTAGTATTCCAATAATTGTATGTTTATCGAAAATTATACTTTCGCGGTGCTGAGAATGCCACCGTCATAAATGTGACGTTAGTTAAACAACTTCAGTAATCTGACGATAATTAAACAAGTTCAGTAATATCAGAAAAAAAATAAACAGTTTTTCAGATTTTATTATCCACAAGATGTAGATGCTTAGTTTGAGCTTTCTTAGAACTAAATCGGATGAGTCGTTTTCAAGAGCCGAATTATATAAAAAAAATGGCGAAAAATCACAAAAAATGACCAGAGGACCCCGTAATCGATATATCTAAAATTAGTTTGATGTTATTACAATGTTATTAAAATAAAAACTCAGAAAATACCATATTTTTAAACTGTCTCGAAAAACTTCCGTTTCTATAAAAATGGATTCGTAAATACAATGAAGAAAATTAGACCATAATTTCTTATTGAGATTACAAAATATCATTCTTGAAATTTTTAAATGATTTTTATGGAGTAATAAAAGGTTATGACACCTCGAAAAAGCCTTTCCAGCCCATACAACCTCCTCAAGAATAACTTGACATTTTACCGATGGGTATCCAATAATTTTGATAAAATACTTCGATTATTCTAAAAGTGATAAACTTGGAAATATTCCTTTCTTCAAGCTTATTAAGTTTATTCTTAAAAATATACTCAATAATTCGCTTGTGGATTTTTTTTTAAATCGTTAATATTTCCCCCAGGGCACAGGCTTGCCCCAGCTGTTAAGAAATTTACACCCACAATCCGACAAATTTTGGCTCACTATAAATTATAGTCTATAATTCTTCGCAAAAAATCCTGTTTTACTTATTTTCATCTCTTTTTCTTGAATAATTATTGTTTTCTCATTTTTGTTCATCCTCTCCTTAGGCTGTTTTTGATCATCTCGTATAACCGTGAAATAAACCCTGCAAAATTTCAAACTTTTCTCAGAAATTTTATTTAGTTGTATACACTGTATTTAAGCCAAATTTTCATTGCGCAATTTCGTAAAAGGGCATTGCGTAATACGGCAGCCGTATAGCCAACGCCCACTAAAATATGACACATATCATATATGAGTCATACGTCTAATATAATAATACCAAAGTCGAACTGTCAGAATAGACAGTTCAGTTTTTGATTTGGCGCCACTAAAGTGGAGGCATCCTAGACCTCTAGCATCCTACACTTCCAAAACGTAAAAAAACTAGATTTAGAATATATTTTCACTACTGTGAATTTTAGTTTTTGGGAAGTTTGCTTTTTCATTGCCTCTTGAGGAAAATGGCAATATACTGTTTTTCCAAGTCAAATACATAACTTAACCATTCATATGGAAGACGGCCATGTGTATGGAAACGCGCATAACCTTTAATGGAAACGCCATTACCATTTTTTGAAAAGAGGGAATTCTCATTGTATTTGGAAAGCCATGTATTTGAAAAAACAAGGGCATGTTTGAGTAAAAATCACATCTGTTTTTGGTGTGTACAGCAGGGTAGGCGTATAGGTGAAATTTTTTTTGCTGAAAACCTTTCACCTATACGCCGGATTTCATCCTATAGACGGGAACCGAAGATCGGGGAGATACGCTCTGATTGGTCAATTAAGACAAGATCGCTAGAATTTATAATAATAGTTTTAAAGGGTAGTCAGAAGAAAGAATCTCAGGGTGATTTTTTGGTCATTTTCATTTCACAAATGCAAAATTAAAAATGTTTTTGAAAACGCTCAGAAACTACTTTGTTGGGTATTGATGTCAACGCAGTTAACTCGAATTAGGTTCTAGTAATATTATTTATTTAAAATTTTCAACAAAATATATTAAAATACATAAGATTGTTATTAAAAATGGAATTCCAAACTGATTTCTAACAAAAAAAAGTACCATTCAAAAAACTATCACTTATTGTTGTACCTAGAAAATTAAAAAGTTGTTAGAAATACGCGCACATGAAAATCTTAAGGGGTCGGTGCATTTTGACAGATACGGATATGGGCTCTTGAATGAAAACTTTTCACTTGGGTTTTATATATTTATCTAATTATAGCCATTCGAAGTGATTTTTGATAATCTAGGTACTTTTTGTACTAACAGGAATTTTCGAATGTATTTTTTTTTAAGAAAATTTTGAGTTCGATTTAACCTTTTCTCGAATTCGACAAATTTTTGAAAAAAAGGTTCCAGAACATTATAAAAATGCCTTATTTTTTTGTTTAATTTTCATTTATTTGTTTCAAATCAACGAAAAAACTCTTCAAAATGGCCACTTTGACTTTCCGCTTAGTTGACCACATATTTTTATATACTATTTGAAAAATCATCTGGGATTTTCGGTCGAAACTATTTGGAAATATTTTGAAAATTTTTTTCATTTCTTGTTCAAAATTTTTCTGGAATCATTAGCTGAAAATATTTGGAATGACTGCTTTCACTATATTTAAATATGTTTTCGGTTTTTTTCTTCGCTCTTGTTAATAATCTGAAGCATACTTTTCTTAACGAAACTACGGATCTGCAAAAATACTCCAAACCCTCATTATCCGGAATTAAATAAATTTCATCACACTCAAACTTGCTGAATTGATAAGCCGACCTATTCACCGCGTCAAATTTGATAATTTAAACTCCTGAAGAAAAATATTTCTTTCGATGTGGTAAAATTTCGTTTTTTCCGTCTTTTTTCACAAATTTAAATTTTTGATTTTGACGTAGAAATCGTATAAAATAAAATTTTATAAATCCGAGACTATGGTCGAAAGCGTATTTTAGGGTTNAAAAAAATGGAAAAAGTGCAAATCTGTCAAAATGCACCGACCCCCTTAATGGAATTTCGATTACTGATGAAATGTTTATTAGGAAAACAAGCTTTCTGTTTGCTAAAGCAAATTTCGCTACAGTATGTGTTTTTTTACTTGCGAAATAAAAATTGCTGTAAAGGAAATTCACGTCAATAAAAATGGTAACTGGGCGGATTTTATTTTGAAAGCCAAGCTATCGTTGCGACGCGTCGATGCTGAGGGTTTAAAAAAAATATCCTCTGAGTTACCAATTTTAGATTGGCGGGAATTTCCTTTGCAGCAATTTTCATTTCGCAAGTAAAAAAACACATACACATGTGATACATGTAGAATACAAGAGTGAATCATCAGTGATGATTAATCACTCTTATTTTCATCGACAAATGAAATTTCACTATATAATTTATAAAATAAAATTATTATAAAGTTTCACTTTTATTAGCATCAATGATGCAAGCTGCTGAGCACCATCAGTATAATTAGAACTAAACGTTCAGAAGAGAAAAAGAGGTTTTTAAACAGGAGAAACAGCTGGTTTTTGCATTTAGTGATCAAATTTTTAACGGATAGAGAATCTCTATTAGAGATGATTGTTTGGAGATACGAAAAGTTTTCTGAAAAACTTGTTTTCGTCCACCAATCTATCACATTAAATTTGCAGCTAACTAATTAGCGCACTTTTGATTTTTTGCGCAGTTTCGTATCTCCAAACGATCATCTCTATTCTGACCGTTAATAGTTTTATCACTTCATGCAAAACCAGCTGTTTCTCCTGTTTAAAAAGCTTGTTTTCTTTCTGAGCATTTAGTTCAAATTAAACTGATGATGCTAATAAAAGCTAAACTTTATAATAATTTTATTTCATAAATTTCTTGATCATTACAGATAAATCCATTCGGCGATATTGGCACATTCGGCAATATTTGCAAAAAAAGTATTTTAGCTAAAAATTGTGAAATTGCGTAGGTTTCTTTCGGCAAATTCGGAGATATCGGGCCTCCCCCTGTATGTAATATCATATTACTAATATAATTCAAAATGTATATTTAACTCGTAGCATGGCGGACCATTCTGGACCCATAGTTTCTTTATGGACGCTAGCGACTACTTTTTTCAATCAAGCGAATAACCTAAGTTACATAATGTAACTTACATTATCTTTTTTCAAGATCTAATTTAATCAATTTTCTACGAAACTCAAAATGGTGTGCACTGTAGACGATACTATCTGTCACAATACCTTTACCCATCTTTCAGAAGTTCAACTTGAGTTTTAACCGATTGACAACAAATTTCTTTAAAAAAAACAGTTTGTCAATTATTTTTTTTGCCTATTTCTAGAAAATTAATAAGCGTTTCACAATCCGGTTTATGGGGGTAGCGTTCGCACTCTTTTTAGGATACTTTGGGGTGTTAAAATAGCACGACATTGCTAGGGAACACTCAGAAAGCATAAACTTATCGAAAAAAAAATCCAAAAAAAAGTTCGAAATTTTCATTTTTTGAGAATTTTTCTGAGTAATTTTTTTTGGAAAACATTGAAACCCAATTTTCGACCAGAAAAACTCGAAATATCAAAACTCGAAATATCAAGTACTTTCGACTAAATCAGACGACTTTTATTTTAGAGTTTTCACTTCCGGTTTACTAAAATGCGATTTTTTAGAATTGAGCAAAAACTTTAAAAATTCTGTTTCCGACAAAAAACCCGAAACATATTTCTCCGTCTTTTATCACATTTATACTGCATTCTGAAATTTAACCTCGGATCCTTATGCTTTTAAGAGCGAAAACCTTGTAATCAGGCGGTTTTTGCAGTTCTAGAAAATCCTAGTCCGAAACTCAAAACTGTGTTTCCGACAAATAACGAGCATTATTGTTTCTGTGGTTCATGCCAAGTTTGAGTAGAATGGTATGCGAGCTCTTAAAAAAAGCTTTAGGGATTTGAAATTTGATTAGATTGTTATAGAACTCGCCGCATGGTGGTCACCAGGGTCAGCCAAAAATTATTCTGATAAATTATTTTGGTAGATTAAGGATAGATCTACCAAATGGCTATTCTCAAAACTTTCGAAGCAGTTTAGTATTCTGGTAAAGTGGAGTACAAAATTACCATTTTGCGACCGCTACCCCCTTAAAAGGCACCGACGTTTTACGCAAAATATTCGTCATCTATTCCTATCATGTTAAAGGAGGCAATCTCTGAAAGCCAATCAGAGACGCGTAATTCTCCCACGCTAGAAGCGGGAGTGGCAGGTACTGATTTTTCAACGTTTGCCCAGAGCTAACTAAAACTCATGTGAACTTCAAACTACGAAATCTATGAGATATTTGTTTGAAATTAAAAAAAAACTCATTTGTTTGTACAACTACATCTATCAGCTAGATTCTAGCTCGTGAATAACAGATTTTTTTCGAGGAATTACTTAAGGGGGTGGCATAAGTCCAGCAGATTGGTACATTTTTTCAGAGCAATATATGACAGAAAAAAAAGGTAGAAATTTATTTTTTTATTTTTTATCTTTAATAAAAGTGTTCATTCTTACAAACTTTTACATTTTTATTTTCTAAACATAACTAACTATAGTTTAAAATACAAAAAACCACTTTTCACTGTGCATCAATTTCCAACTTAACCCGACTATAGAATTGTTTTGAAGACGATATTAATAAACTTCAGACATTGTCGGGTGTACTCCGCTAATTAGTTCTCTAATTACTCTGCACAGTCGAAAATTTCTAAAATATCAATTTTTTTTTCCATGAAAAAGGGTAAAAATTGGCAAAAAGTAGAGAAAAACAGCTTTTTTTGAGATAAAAATTGACCTTAAATTGCGTTTTGATATCAAAAAATGTCCTGACTATTAAACAAAATGGCGCCTATTACACCCACCAGTTTATTGGGAATTTTTCACAACCATAAAATTTTTAAAGATTCAGTGCCGAATGGCACTTATCGAAAGCACAGTCAAGTGTTAAAAATTTCATCAANAAATTATTATTTTTATTTCAAATCAGAAAAATACGTCAAAGTTGGCGAAATTGCATATGAAATATTTAATCATGAAATTTATGATGCAAAAAAAATACTATCTTACCGTAAAAACTGTCTTGACCAGTGAAAATTTAATTAATTTGTTTTAATACGATTTCTACGTCAAAATCGAAAATTAAAGTTTAGAAAAAGGACGAGAAAATCCGAAATTTCAACACATCGAAAAAAATATTTTTCTCACGAGTTAAATAAAATAAATTTTACGTGGTGGATGGGTCGGCTTACCAATCAGGCAAGTTTGGGTGAATTTTTTTGTATTCTGGATAAAAAAGGGCTTCGATGGATTTTTCTCAAACCGTAGTTTCGTAGAAAAAATTATGATTCAGAGAGAGTTAAATAGCATATAAACAAAATATGAAGAAAAAATTGAAGTGGCCACTTTGAAGAGTGTTTTTCGTTGATTTGAAAAAAATATTGAAAAAAAATTGAACAAAAAATAAGGCATTTTGTATTATATTAAGTCTTTTTGAGACATAAAATTATTATATTTTGTCTATCAAATATGGTTTTTATTCGACGTTTCGGCTAAACAACCATTATCAGGTATGAAAAAGGAGTGCACAGAATTCAAAAGTTGATTTATTTTACGCGGAAAATCATTTTACAATATTTTGAGAAACTACACTTTTGAATTTTGAAAAAGTGCATTTTTTGCAAACGTCAGAAAACCTCCTTCTGATGCTCGATTACTTAGGTTTGCGAAAAATGCACCTGTTCAAAATTCAAAAATGTTATTTCGCAAAATATTGTTAACTGATTTCGCGCGTTAAATAAATCAACTTTCGAATTCTGTGAACTTCTTTCTGATACCTGATAATGGCTGTTTTTTCATTATGTTTGTTACTTTTTCAAAAAATTTTTCATGATTTGTCGAATCGAAAATTTTAATTCCAACTCAAAATTTACTTAAAAAGCAATAATTCGAAAATTCTGTAGTTAAAAAAGATGCCTGGATTATGAAGCATTACTTTGATGGCATAGTGAGAAGAATATACAAACCCAGTGAGAAGGTTTTTTCAAAAGCCCATATCCGTATCTGTCAAAATGCACCAACCCCTTTAAGGAGGTTGTGGGTGAAGAATGTTGGAATTTCTGGGGAAAATAGCCCTCTCCTTTAGCTGGACTGGAAGGGTCGATAACGGGCAGATAAGAATAAATAAGAGGAAAAATACGGGAAACTAAAACCTTGTCTGTCAACTGCAAGTGAAATTCTTAAATTCTGGTGAAGGATGGCTCACCGGTG
Source organism: Oikopleura vanhoeffeni (assembly GCA_004367855.1). Classification (NCBI taxonomy): domain Eukaryota; kingdom Metazoa; phylum Chordata; class Appendicularia; order Copelata; family Oikopleuridae; genus Oikopleura; species Oikopleura vanhoeffeni. Next base: position 28,101 of record SCLH01063112.1, read on the forward strand.
CGGCATCGAAAAACTGGTATACATATGTTCTCAATTCACACAAAAATTGTGAAATCTCGATCAATTTTGCTTTAAATTAAATAAAACTAAAATTTTTCAATTAAGTACGAATTCTTCAAATAATTTCCAGAAAAAAAAAATTAACAAAAATATCCTTTGGTTTTTAGACGGTTAAAATGAAATTCAGAAATTCCCTTTAAAATCTGAATAAGCTCGGTCATTTTTGTTTAAAATTGAATAAAACAGAAAATGTATAAAACCTACAAAATATTGTCATATCTCACCAGAAGCTCGTTGTAAAAATTATTCTCTCTTGGTTTTAAGCGTTAAACAAAGGATTTATTCTTTATAATTTTAATGCGGATGGTAAAGTTCCGAGCATGGCAAAGAGGAGAACAAAAACGCCCACGCTCTTCAAAAACCGTTCTCACGCCGTCCTCACGCCGTTTTCACGCCCTCGTTGAACCAATCATACATCTCATTCATACTACTCACGTATTATTTCATCACTTTTAAGAATAAATTATTGTTATTGACGGGTTCTAGAAAAAATATAAACTATTTTGTTCCACTCATGCATTTTTACACCCACAACCCCCTTAACCGATAATTTAACTGAAAAAAGGTCGCATAGAACTTGAGTAAATTAATTTCAGAGTCGTCAAAGTTCGGTATGTCCAAAATATTTTTTGGCTTCAGTAGCTGATTGTTTGATATGCCCTAAGAAATCATGAATAAAAATGATCAAAAAAAAACGAAAACTTCATCAGGAAAATGTTCTTGAATGCAAAATGTTTTTGAAATTTTTTGTCATTTTGCTTACATTTCAGGAATACAATTTAGAAATTATTTAAACCATCTAAAAAACAGTTTGGCTTTCGTATTGGGTCTTTTTCACCGCTTTTTAAATGGCTTTTTCACAAGCTTGAGTTCATCAAAATGCGACAGATTACTNAAACTTAAAAAAATTAAAATTTGCCTCTAAAAATGATAAAATAAACTTTTGTGACGTCATTTGTTACGTAATAAAATTAAACCCCTTGGGTACTTCAAATGTCATTTTAATTTGAATAGCAAACATAACGATTTCACGAAATTTAGAGCCTAAGTATAAAGTTGGACAAGTTTTTGGGGTAGAATTTAACGAGAAATATTTTTATGGGATTTCCAATGAGTCATCACTTCCGGTTT
>SCLH01063113.1:5954-20063 GCA_004367855.1 Oikopleura vanhoeffeni
AAAAAATTAAAGGACGGGAAATAAGACGAAAAAAATCAAAATGATTATTAAAATTTTCAAAAATGGCCACAAGTGCAGATAGAGAGCTAAGATTTTGAAAATTTCAAAGATTTATGTCCTAGAGTAAACCCACCATAACAAAATTGATCATTCAAAATTTCCAAAAAAAACCACAAGTATCGGTAGAGCGGATATTTTGAAACTTTCAACTGTGTGTGAAGATAATACTTCAAGGTGCTCCCTTAATTTTATTTTTTACAAACTGTATTTTTCATTATATCGATCATTATGCCTGGGTCACTTTAAAAACTTATTTGCCTGTTAAAAGAATAGGGAATAAGTTTTTAAAGTTACCCAGGCATAATGATCGATATATCGAAGATTATACTTAGGTATGGATAGTTACTCAGCGTCATAACTGTGACGTCAGAAAATATATTGACCAATCAAATCACACGATTCCTAAAATAAGATGACAATCGTGTAATTTGATCGGTCACTATCTTTTCTGTCGTCACAGTTATGACGCTGAGTATAATCCATACCGAAGTATAATATTCAATATATCTGAAAATTGAAGATGAATTCAATACAAACTTACCATTCCTTCTGCTGGTGGTTTGATAAGATCCCATTCGATGGAGGGTCCTCTAGCTTGAAGAAATCTTTCAAACAAATTGGCAAAGGAGTTGAATTCATTTGAGAAATAATCTTGATCTGACTTTTTGGCATTGTCGATCAAGCGATCGAGCTCGCTTCTGAGCGCAGCCTGGGCGTCTTGCCTCATCAGCTGTTGAAATTCAACGATTGACTTTTGTATATTTTATTAAATACTCTACTAAAAAGTCTATTTTCGAAATTTGTCGGACCGATTTTCGTATTTTTTTCCTAGGACATTTATTAGCAAATGTTTTTTTATTAAAACGCTATTTTTGGATAGTTTGTGTTTCGGGCACTTTTTTAATCGTTCTTCTCGTCGATTTTACAATTCTGCATATTTTTAAATATTCTCTATAAAACGTTTTTTGATGTGATGTTATCTCGAATAAATACAGAGGAAACGCTAGGAGACTTTCAAGTTTGTTGTATAAAGGATGCTCAAGTTCAAAATAAAACTAATCAAAATAAACCGCCAATAGGTGAGTAGGGTAATGACACGCCAGAGTCAGTACGAGTTACAATTATTTAAATATAATCTTAAGAAATTTACTGAGACTAAAAAAATAATTTTCCTCAAATAATAGGTAATTGTTTTTTGTAAAAAGTAAACCCCCGGTTTTCGCGAGACCTCATAAATTTCAGAGCTTGTTGTGACAAATTTGCATAACTACAACATTAATATGGCTTGCTTTGTAGCGTAACAAAAACTTCATATTAAAACTCATAAAAATAAGTCATATCTATTTCGGTACTTGCTGGGCCTTTTATGCCACTTTTCATATTTCCACTTGGTGTTAGTTCTTTTTAATTTTATAGAACAAAAATAACAGCAGGTACCCAAATCTGAAAAGTGGAATAAAAGGCCCAGCTACTTACGTAAAAGATATTAAAAGAAATGCCAAAAAAGTTTCCAAATTAAAGTGAACTTTAAATAAACCGAAAATTTACGTTTATAAAAGCCATATTTATCCCAAAAAATAAGACATGTTTTTAACAATTTTTCGTTTGTTTTTATCTTTATTGAAAAACTTTAATTTTTAAGGAAACCCTACTCTTTTTTATCTCCCACCATAAAATTGGCAAATTAATAACAAGTGGTTCTCAAAATACATTCCTTATTTAGATTCACCATTATTACGCTATCTCTTGAGAGTTCGTTAATAAAATTTTGACTTTTCGCTTTTTATGTAATGATGAAAATATTATCAAAAAATCGAGCACCAGTAATCTGACAATATAACTGGGTTTAATTCACGCGTGGAAATCGAGCCAGTGTTCTATAACGTGTAATTTTAAAATAACTTTACTATTAAAAAGTCAACTAAATTACAAATGCTCTGACTTTTATTTTTACTGCCCTTTTAGTGTGAAAAACCGTGAGAAGAAAAACTTCTGCTCATATTTTACATTCATCTTCAGTTTTAAAATCGGGACAATAAAACTTACTAGGCAAAATTTAATTTTATCATTTATAAACTTACCGTTTATGATGAAAATAAAATGTCTCCGAAAATGAATTAGAAAAATAAAAAAAATCTAGTCCGGTCGGAGCCAAGAGCATTTTTCATAGAATTCATTAATTAATTAGAAATTCATTAAGCCTCGCATTATTTTGTTCCCGATATACAGTTTTCAAGAAATATGTTCTGAGCGTTTCAAGGTTCTCTAGCGCTGAAACGGTACATAATATCACCCACAGACCAAGATCAACTGTATTTTTCAGTCACTATAAAAATGTAACCCCCTTTTTTAAATTCTTAATTGTTTTTTACCCCAAAAATTATAAAATTTTGATAAAATATGTTGCTATCATTTCCTTTGATCTCTGCATACCTTCTGGAATTGACACTGGCGCTGACTCAAAAAGTGTCGACCAGTCGACTGTGATACGCTCACTTGAACTTCGTTGGAGACCTTAAAAACAAAAATAAGAAAAGCGGTTTTGGTAAATAGCTTTGTTTTCGAGTGAGAAATCGGCCAACCATACTTTTAACTTTGATTATGACATAATCGCCATGACATAATCATCATTTACCAAGCTATTTCAAATTCGTTATAGCACTTTTCGAATAATGATATAACTTGTATCATTTTGAGGTATATAATTTATGAAATTAACATTATTTTTTACAATTAAATTTTAAGCAAAATAGTCTTTAAATTCTCAGTTCGTTAGAAGCGAATTTTAATCCCGTTTAGTTTTTACTTATTTTGACGAAAGTTGAATTTTTAGATAGCCAGGTATGCGGTGAAATAAACGGAATCAGAATTCAACGATTTTTTTGTCAAAATTAAATTGTATTATAAACGGAAAGTGTCAATTTCATCCAAAAAAACCGTAGTCAAAAATCAGTAGCGAATCAAACAAAGTGATTTGTAAATACAGATATTTGACCCAGGGAGTTTGGTTTCATATTTGAAAAGAGATATCGTGAAAACAAAGCTGAAAGTAATTATTAAAACTTTAAATTAATTGCTGAATTTATCTTTGATTTATTCCAAAGTAAATTGACCAATAATTCAATGCACACCAAAAATAACCGATTAAAAGTATTTAAAAAAATTATTCAAATTTTATCGTAAAGACATCGTCAACAAATATTCGTTTTCTATTAACTTTGGACGAGTATACAGAAACTCAAATCGAAAAAGTTTTGTGATATTTGGTTGTATATGGATAAAGCAGTTTGATATAAAATTTTAACTTCAAGCAATAAGGAAAATATAGTTTACCTAAGGTGCAAAATGACGTTAAAGCATCTCAAAGCCTGGCGAATTATGCATATAATGGATGAAAAACTTATCACAATCAAACGCGCTTGTTTTAAAATATCAAAATAAATTTTAGCCCACTCATTTTTCAATGTTTTAAATAACCAAAATTTAAAAACTGTATTTTTAAAACAAAAATTATATTATATAACTGTGTTTTTCGGTTTTTTTATATCAACGTCCATAATCACAAAAATTTTGTTTTATTTGATTTTTTTTTAAAACACAGTTTAAAAAAACATTGAAAAATGCGGTGGCGAAAAATTGATTTAGATTTTTAAAAGAAGCGCATTTGATCGTGAAACAACGATTTTTATTAAAGTTTTCGTTTTAAATTATAAAATCAGCCAGTTTTACACCTTATGTATACTTTATTTTCCTTATTGTTTGAAGTCTTAATTTTAAAACAAACGACTTTATTTATATAACCAAATATAACAGTTTTTTTTTTAATTTTCTGAACGCTATACCAATCAAAATTAATATTGATCCAGAAATATTTATTTATACATTTACAAATTGATGAATCCCAAAGTGATTTTATATGAATAAGTTGAATCAAATAAATTCAACCGGTTCCAAATAATTACTAACAACAACGTTATAAAATATGTGAAGGTTAAATAAACCACGTATAGCCACTCAGCATTTTTCTCATTTTAGAAAGTACTTAGATATAGACTATGTTCTGAGTACTTTCTAAAATTAATATCTTACATGGCAAATTTGAAATTTAATTATCAGAGGTGGGTTTTTTGTCAAGGTACTTTTGTGGTCATGACAGTTTTCACCCTGACAATCGCTCTGACCAATTGACTGATACGTGCTTGGCGGGATGGATCCTCCCACGCACGTGTTTAGAACGTCATAATTAAAAAATTTCAAAAATGCTAATTAGTTAGTATAAATATTAATTAATATAAATTATATTAATTATCACCACTTACAATCACCAGGTTAATTGGTCGATTTGAGTAATAATCGCCAACTTAGCAGCTTCCAACAAAGCGCTGAAAGAAAAGATATTTTAGCACCAAGAAACCCTTTCATTGACGTATATGAAGTATCGATAACTTTAAAAACGACATTTTAACATTCCTTACTTTTTGGTAGCAAATTTCGCTGAAATTGTTTGGCAAAAGTCTTTCGACGATATTGGGCCTCCCCCTGTACTCTTAGTTTTTGGTGTCAAATTACAAAATTATAAGACCAAGTTTTCGATCTTTATAGGGATCTTTTATGCAAGATTGATCACGGGTTAATATATAAATCTTACAAATGGCTTTTAAACAGATGGTCGATGACCATTTTTGTAGCCATATTTTAATATGATCACCATTAATTTAATACCGGTACATTTTTCGTCTTCTAGAAATAAAAATCTGCGAAAAATTCCCCGATTCAAAGTTATCGATGTTTTCAAATGTCCGTCGTTTACAATAATGCGAATAACAAATTATATCAACAAAAAATTGCGTTGGACGGGCCTATAATGAGATTTAATGAACGTTAACATAACGTTACATGAATGTCACTGGCTATAATGTCAACAAATAAGTTCATTTCAAAATCCTGCGTTTCAGGGAGGCGTTTAAGTCACGTCCCTATCCCTTCTAAAATGCGTTAATTTATGATTCAGGCTGTCAAATGACTTATTGGCAAATTAAATGGAAATTCAGCAAAAACAACTGGGTGAAGTTTTATGCTTGCATAATACTTATTTTGAACATATAATATTACGAAAACAAGAATCATAACATTAAAAAATTTAAGAAATTCATTTTGTTAAATAAAAAACAGATTTATTCAAGTCACAATAATTTCTTCATGTAAAAGAACAAATATAATTTATAACTGTCCAGTCTTTTGAAAAAAGGTAATCTTGGTATCTGAAAAAAATTTCATGACTGGGATATTTCATAGAAATAACGTTCTAACGTTTTGCATGATGGGCATTCCTATTAATTAAAGCATTTTCAATCGAAAAATGACTTATAAGCCGTATTTTAAATCACATTATATTGTGTTTAACAGGACGTACCGATTTAATTGGTGCGTCCTGGTAAACACACTTCACTGTATTTTAAAATTCACCAAACCCCATAACAAGCTTTTCTTTTTTGGTATTTTGTCATTAAATTATTCTCATAATTATGAAAAACAACTCTAGAAAATTAATATCTATTGATTCTATAAAATCAAGATCTACTAATTATAAAATAATCTTGCGTTACCATCTTCTATAATTCCTGGTGACATTTTGGAGCGTTTTTCGTTAAAATTTCTCTTTTTTTAAATAAAAAATAAGTTTTCAAGTTATGAAAGCCCCTTTGCAATGTTTTGCCGGTCTTATAGCTGAATCTAGTAGGTTTTTACGTTATCCTAAATTTTAAATTCAAAACGTTGAAAGTGCTTCGTAGGTGCGTTGAACCATCAACACGGAAAAAGATTTCATTGGGTTAAGGGTTCAATTTTAAACAAGTAAAATAACAAAATAAAAATCAGAAATTTCTAGAGGAAATTTTAAATAGAACGATTCGTACTATTCTTCCAGTAAAAATATCACCAATTGACTCTCCTATTGTGTAATTTTCTCTTACTCATGATTGCAGATATTAAAAATAAGTTTTTTTATATTTTTTTTCTATCCGTGTCCCGTTTTTAAGGGGAATGGTATGAATGACAGTAAACAACTGGCCCTGGCTGATTTGGGAAACCAAGTTCAAGGCCGCGGATCGCACCCTGATTGGCGCAACAGTTGCAAAGGCCGAGTACAGCCGCGGGCAATGGTGCTCATCCTTATGAGGGTAGTCAGCAGTCTGAAAACACGCTCTGAGGCAGTACCAAGAAGTAATTTTACTTTTGGGGATTTTTTTTTAAATCAAGTAAAATTTTAATTTGCTTTTTTATACCACGAATTATTTTCAAAAAAATTTAAATCAAATTTTTTAGAAAATTTAATTTAACTTTTCTTGTATCATATAATATAGATATGTATAATATAAAAAGTTCAAAAAATGTTTAATTAATTCTTTCGTTAGAAAATACAATTTTCCACAATAAAAAGCCGATTTTTGGACTCAATTTCATCTTTCAAGGTTCTAATAGGATAACAGTCGGGCTTTTAATTGGACGCAAACGTGCTTCAAAATTTAGCCTTTGTTCTTCGAATAAATTATAAAAATACAATCACCCTAAAAAACGGTAAAATTTTTATTTTTTCTAATTTGTTTAAAAATGGGTAAAAGTTGAAGATTGTTCGTGTCCTATTAAAAACTCTACTGTAACTTAATTTTTTCTGATATCCCAAATTGGAAATTTCAACAACTTTGTTGAAAAAAATTCCTTTTTTCTATTATTTGCTCTAAATCTATAACAAAGTTCTCAAATTGTATGTTTTGGTATGTGACATACACCAGATACCGATATTATTTGTACGACCGATATCAGATATTTTTCCTATAAAAAACGTTTTTCAAAATCGTACGTTCTACGATTCTGCAGATTTTTCCGATGCCTCTTTTATAAAGCGCGCTAAAAGTTTGCGTACCTTCAACATTTATCAAATTGTGTTTTTTGGAAGAAAAGTTGGTAAATTTCCGAGAAAAAAAAACTATCAATTTTAAACGGTCATTTCTCTTAGATCGAGCCATTTATAACTTTCGGAATATTTTGAAAATGTGAAATTTTTGTTCGAATTAAAAAACATTTTGCTCGGAGTTTTCAAAGAATTCGAGCACAAAAACCTCAGTTTATCACCTTTATAACGACTACCAACCTAAGAGGGTCTGGGTGCTAACACAGCAATGCTGGGGGTTGACAGTTTTGAGCCTCATACATTTTGTGAATGTGAAAGTAAAAATTAAAAAAATATGATTCAGTGAACACTGTTTATGATTTTGAGATATGTCAATTATATCAAAATCGTAAAAACTCGTAAAACACTTTACGAAAACGCTTCTATCCTCAATTTTCCCAGAGGATATAATCGCGAGGTTTATTTCCAAGTTGATTCAAACTTTTACAACAATCAGAACATCGTTGACCACAAAACATTCGGATTTTTTAAAACAGATTAGGTTTGGGTTATTCGTAAAATGAAAAAAGTGACTTTCGTAAAATGGGATATAACGTCTTATATCATTTAGATTTTTTTTGATAAAACGAAAATATTTAAGCACAAAAAACCCATAAAACGTTCGGACGGCACCGCATAACTAAAAAAGCAGGCAAATCATAACAAACAATAAGAGGCCTGATTTCACTTAGTAATAGTGTTAAACTTTTTTAAACATACTTTTCTAGCTCATTTTTTGATGAAGAATTCAATTTCGCTATTCAAATTACAATTTTGTCCATATTTATGTGATATGCTATTTTTGGTTAAAACTCTTAAAAAGAGTTCAAAGTCGAATTAAAAAAAATTTATTCGTCGAAATTGATTTCTCAGGGCCGATTAACCCGATAATTGTATTTATTTGTTTAATTTATCAAACCAAGGAAGATAATTTTTGCATGCAATCCAGCACCCAAAACCCTCTTAAGCCATTGACCTTAAGATAGATACCTTTTCTGCATATGTTTACAGAACCACCCACGCCGATCCTTTTCCACTCGACCAGCAAATTTCAGCCATGATTAATTATCTTTTATTGGTTAATTTGGGAGACTCGTACTTAACAGGACCAGCACATAATATTATAATAGCGACGTGACCTCATCGCCACCAGATTAAGCATTTAAATTGAAACATTCTTATAGAAAGTTTTTCTGTACTACAAATTTATATCCATAAAGATCATTATTACATTTTTATTGATATCAACTCGGAAAAGATTTACATTCGATACAGTTACTAAGGTGTAAATTGTATCATCAACGCGTCGCTTTGCCTCGAAATTTACGTCATTCGACTTTTAATTTCAAAATAGGAAACGTTGACTAATTCTACATTAATATTACTCGAAAAAACGAGATAATACATCGGTCTAACCCTTCAAAACCCCACTTCAAAGAAAAGTTGACCGTTAGTTTTCACACCAGAGATAAGGAAACGGAGCTCAAAGATTAAAAATATGATGAGCTTTCAAAATTTGTTATTTTTAAGTTTTTTATAGGTTCCTTATTTTTTGAGATACAAAAATCTACACCTATTTCATATGGAGCAATTAACAAATTATTTCCCGAATGGAAATAGTAAATTTCAAATATAAAGACAATCTTTTTCGGCTTTAAATTTCATTTTTAAGCTAAATATAATAAAGCTTTAATTAAGCTTAAAAATCCACTTCTTATTGAAATAGGGACATTCAGGAAAACATTTCCAGGCATTACTAGATAATACGGAAATTTGTATTTTTCATACTAAAATTTGGCAAGTGCCAACTTCAGTTGAAACAATGGACCGAAATAATTTTTAGAAAAAGTTGACTTTATATTTTATAATTTATAAATTCTCGACGAATAAGGTACACTTTTTTAAGCACATCCCACCAGTTTTGTCGCTGCCATTTTAGAACGGAACGAGATATTCCAAAACGGATTTTCGCATCAGTAAACTATCGAACCATATTTTAAGACAGTACTTATTCCATAAACGTTTCAAAAATATGAAAACCTTTTTTGTTTTGCTTTTCACTTATATTTTTACGAAACAGAGGTGAATTATAGATATTTTCAGAAAAATACATATACCATGTATACCATTTGGATATTTCTTCCATATTGTCCTTATAGAGGGACGGACCAATATAAAAAAGCGTAGGTCCTTATAGAGGGTGAAATATATAGACGCACACCACAGTATATAGAAATTAATATTTTGTAATGTTAACTCGTACACGCACTTAAGGGGGTACTGGTCGCTGGAATTGACTTTTCTGAATGAGAAATCAGCCTAACCGAGAAACTATGGGACAATTAAGATTAGCCATGTTGTAGATCTACCCTTAATCTTGTCAAAACCATTGGTCAATGACTTTTTGTTCCGATACACTCTGAGATAAGTTACCAGTACAAGGTGTCCCTCGACCAAATTTCAAAATCTATCTCCTCCCAGGGTTTATTTAGAAAGCAGCTTAAATTATAACATATCCCGTATGACTTATAAACTTAGGTCCTCTAGAAGCGTTTTTTTTNGGCATTTTTGACAACCATATTGGACCATTTTTAGAATTGACTTTCAATTATTTTAAGACACACGTCGCGTAATTCAAATAATTTCAAATCGATTGGTGGTAAATTCAAAGCTCTATATCTCCGCGAAAGTACTTTCGGGGTTTTAAAATAAGTGGGCGGAATAAAAAAATGTGTCAACAACTATTTTATGATTTATATCAGAACCTGGTATGATGGAAAGGTGATATTAATATTTTTGATCTACCCTAGAAAACCTCCACAAAACGCAAGTATAAAAATTTCCAAAAAAATAATTCTCGAAAATTTCTCTTTTTTACCCAATTTCATACTTTGAGCGGCTCCAGAAACGGGTTTACTGTAAATTGCTTTTGAAAACACCTTTCATGTCGACAGGTACCCCATTAAAGCCAACAAGTAGCCAAAAACTGTTTTTTTTTGTTATTATTTTTGAACTCGTCTGTACGAGTTGATACGGTAAGCTCCGGTTAAAATGATGTTAATTGTTGATTTCAATATTCTTGAATTTCGCTCTCATTTGGTTTCTGAGTTATTAAAAATAACCTACATTTATCTCTATCCATTTGGCCGTTCAAAGTCCAGCAAAAATGATAACTCAACCTGTATCTACAAATATTGTTTTGGATCTGAATTCTCAGCAAATTTGCTTTATAGAATTTTTTGAATTCATATATTAACCACGTTACCGAAAATCATCGATCGAAAATATTTACCAGTTACCGGATATAAATAGAAAGCGATAAAAAGCAAAAAACGTTAGTAACTTCTTCTATTGTCTGGTTCGCCAACGACCCCATGTAGTCGCTGACTTAAAAAAAATGATCTATCATAGCCTTTAAAAAGTGATCGATCATAGCCTATAAATTATAGGATATAATTTAGAGATTATAGCCTATAAATTATAGCCTATAATTTATAGATCACCAAGCGATATATGAAAAAAAAATGTGAAAATTTATTTTTTATCTTCAATGAAAGTGTTCATTCTTGTAAACGTTTATATTTTTATTTTCTTAACCCTTGGAATCATAGAGCCGATATATCGGCTCAAGCCTACCTAAAACCTTCTAAAAACGGCAAAAAAATGTCACAGAATTGTTTCTTCCGAATACATTATAAAGAATTTTGCGGTGATTCCGAAAAAAATACTCATTTTTTTTGGATAGTTGGTTCGAATATTACGGAGAGTTGATTTTTTGAGATTTTTCGCCGAAGTTTTACTTCCGGAAAAATTATTTCGAAACTAGACATCAAATACAAATGTGAGATCTGCCAGTTTTTAGGAAAGTGTTTTGTGCATACAAAACACTTAACAGTAAAATTTATTCGTATCTTGGGACCGAAATTTTTTTTTGGAAGTGAAATTTCAAAAATTTAAGTATTCCATGAAAAAAATTAATTATTATGAAAATTAATTTAATCAATCAAAAAAAGTCCACACTGTCACTTGATTACTATATGAATTAAAAATAATGATAAAAAGTGTATTAATCTGCTTTTATTTGGAAAATAAGCCATTTTTCATCGAAATTTGTGATTTTTTCATCATTTTTTTTTTAAATAAATTTGATTGATGATATATAGATCTAATCGGATTAAAGTTTGACGTAGGGCAGATACTTGTGCGTTGGAACGCATAGCATGAAAAAATTTGTGAAGACTAGATGAGCAGTATCAACGTGACTATGCTAACCTTGGATATTCACACTATATTTTTTGAATAAAAAATCAAAATCTAGAATTTGAAATGGTTGATCAAATATAATTTTGCAGCTTCCTAATTCGAGAAGTAATTGGAGCTTTTATTCATCAAGAGCCATACGGTATTGTCCAAATGCAACGAGGCCTTACATAATTTACTTAGTATCTTGTGAAATATAAAGAATACTTTTCATTGGCAACGCCATTTCCTACTGAAACCGGACTTGAGATTTTTACGAATATTATAAACTTCCGCCATTTTTGGGTGTTTATGTTAATGTCCTAAAGGTTTATTAAGTAATCATCAACGGTTCTTTTTATTGGATGTTTTTTGGTTTCATGGTGGACCTTTCCATGACGATACGAAACCATAGGCGATATCAGAACGATTTTTTCGGCATTCAACGCTTGTGAGAAGGCATACGATAATTCAAATATATTTACCCATGTAGAAGGTTTGATTTACTAAACATGTAGAAAGGTTAGTGTTTTATCTATGCTCTAACACTGTTATTTTTTAATAATTTAAAGAATCGGATTTAAGGAATGAACAATCTTATTTTAAAGAGATAATAAGAGTATCAAAGCGATTGATAAATAAAATGGCCTATTTTCAACAAATTAAGAAACCTTTTGAAGTATTTATATTTGTTAACCCTTGTTAATAATAAAAAGTTTCGCGAAGGCTCATGCAGACCAGATGCAATAGGACATGCTCACAAATAGCGCGTGAAGGGTTAACCTTGGAGGCTCAAGACTATGAGCATCAAGTGGTTTTACAGAAATATTTCATAAAAAAAAAAAAATACTCAACAGACTTTATTTGAAAGACTCTAATTTGAGATAAATTTCTGATTTTTAATCGGTGAAGTCTTTAAGTAAGTATATCATTAATTTCAAGGAATATAAGTTTTCTGATATTTTATTTTGATTTTTTGTCTTGAAATTGGAGGATATCAAAAAATATTTTTAATCAGAGAGTATTTCTAATGTACAGTATGTGTTTTTTCCTACTTGGANGATTAAAGTTTGACGTAGGGCAGATACTTGTGCGTTGGAACGCATAGAAACAAAATTTGTGAAGACTACGATGAGCACGTATCACGTGATATGCTACACCTTGGTTTTCCAACTATATTTTCTATAACTAAAAATCAAAATTCTAGAATTTGAAATGCTTGATACAAAAATATAACTTTTGAGCTTCCTATTGCAAAAGTAATTGGAGCTTCAACTACCTTGAGCTTTCTGTAAATAACGTCCAAAGTAGAGCCGATCGTATATCGGCTCTGGTGCCTCGGCGGAACTTTTTTTTCTGTGATTCCAGGGGTTAAGGGCCTCGGTGCATTTTGACAGATTTGCACTTTTTCATTTTTTTTGCCTTGATGGGAAACTTTTTGCCACTTCAAAATTTATGGATAAAAACTTTTTTGAACACAAGTTGCCACTTTTCAGCTTACTTTGTATAATCTGAATTTCTTCAGATTGATAATTTTTACTTNCTTAAGTATCTGTGGAAATATAAAACAATACTTTTCATTGCAACGCCATTTTCTACTGAACCCGACTTGAGAATTTTTTAAGACGATATTAATAAACTTCCGCCATTTTTGGGTGTTATGTTAATGTCTAAAGTTTAACATTAGTATCATTCAACGGTTCATTTTTTTATTGGATAGTTTTTGGTTTCATGGGTGCCACCTTTTCATGACGATTACGAAACCCATAGGCGATATCAAGAAACGTTTTTTCGCATTCAACTGCTTGCTGAAGACAGGCATACGATAATGTCAACATATATTTAACCCATGTAGAAAGGTTTGTTTACCTAACCCATGTAGAAAGTTCAGTGTTTATACTAATGCTCTAACACTGTCTATTTTTAATACATTTAGAATCCGGATTTAAGGAAATGAACAAAATCTTATTTTAAAAGGATAAATAGAGTATCAAAACGTTGATAAATAAAATGCCCTATTACAACCTTATTTGACAACGTATTTATAACTTGTTTAACCCTTGTATATAATAAAAAAGTTTCGCGAAGGCTCCATAGCCGATAGCCGCGTGAACGGCGTTAACCATTGGAGGCTCAAGACTTGAGCCTCAAGTGGCTATTTTACAGCAAAAATATTTTCATAAAAAAAAAATACTCAACAGACTTTTTATGAAGACTCTATTTGAGAAATAAATCTCTCTGATTTTTAATCACGGTGAAGTACCTTTAAGTAAATAATATCATTACATTTTCAAAGGAAATAAATAAGTTTTCTGATAATTTATATTTTCGATTTTTTGTCTTGAAATTAAGGATATTCAAAAATAACTTTTTAATCAGAGAGTAATTTGCAAATGTACAGTATGTGTTTTTTCTACTTGCGAAATGAAAATTGTCATTTTGGTAATTACGGCCAATTAAAAATGGTAACTAGGTGGATTTTATTTTGAAAGCCAAGCTATAGCCGATGTCAAGGGTTCGAAAATATAATCCACCTAGTTACCATTTCTTATTGCCCATAATTACCTAAATGACAATTTTCATTTCGCAAGTAAAAAAAACACATACTGTAAAAAAAATTATTGAATAGAATTTTTTATGAGAATATTTTGAGAAAAAAATTTCGTAAAAAGTGAAGTTCAAGCATTAAACCATAGTACCAAAAAACCATAGTTTTCGACGGACACTTTCTACCAATTAATCTTACTATTTCAAAATAAGTAGTTTTATTACAAATTTGGGCATTCAGCTTTCGCATGACTCATGCGGCATGAGTCTAATAACAGATTAATCGGATGTGTAGTGATCACAGTTTAAGGGGG